>JAQMYJ010000017.1:16032641-16045328 GCA_030014305.1 Clarias laeviceps | reverse complement strand
TATCATTACTCACTCCAGGATTTTTCATTATTCAGGAAAAAAAAAAACAGTTTAGTGTAAACATCTACCAGCTGCCAAAGCACAGGTGGTGGTGGTCAAACTGGCAGACCATCGTTGCCAGCTGTTAAAAAGGAAACAGCTTCTGAATATTTGTAATTTATGCAACAACATATTTCAATCCCAGAAACAGGGCAGGAGGATTCACCCTGGATGCAATGGCAATTTCCAGCATTGTTTTTTGGAAAGCAGTTACATGGGGAGAACATACAGAGTCACCTGAGCTCTGGATCAAACCCAGGACCCTGGACCTGTAAGGCAACACCACCCACAGAGCTACCATGAGTCCCAACATGCTGCACAAGGGTCCAACCACCATACTACCTAAAAGGCTACCTAATGGTTCACTCAATGTGTTAAGAGTAGAAGATTAAAATAACATTTTCTACAGTATCTGAAGTTGCAATTCAGAAGATATTCTTTCTTAAATAAGGTTAATCTCTTTCTCAAACAAGCATACTGATCTCAAGCAAGGGAGTGGGGTTTCAATGCTGATGAATTCCTTGCACATTAACTCATAAGAGGTGACAGGATGGAATGTAAATGTGTTCGCTGGAGTCATGGTGGTTCTGGAGCCTGTCCTAGTAACACCAGAGGCAGGTATATTCAATTCCTCATCATCATCATTGTCTATACCGCTTTATCCTGTATATAGGCTCATGGGGGGCCTGGAGCCTATTCCAAGGAATACAAGGCAGGGTACATCATGGACAGGGTGCCAATCCATGGCAAGGCGCACACATACACACATTACCCTAATCTTCATTTCTTTGGACTGTGAGGGGAAACCAGAGTACCCGGAGGAAACTCACCAAGCATGGAGATAACAGGCAAACTCCATGCACACAGAACCCGGGGCGAGAATCGAACCCAGAACCTGGAGGCGCAAGGCGACAATTCTAACCACTAAGCCAGCATGCCGCCATTCATTCATACACTATGCATGTATCTAATGAGATTTGGTGCAACACTGGTATGCACTTGGGATGCTGGAGGAAAAATGGGAGAGCTTGGAGAAAACCCATACGTACACTGGGAGGTCATGCGTAAAATCTCCATCCAGACTTGGCAACCCACTGCACAATGCTGATCTTTTGTTAATTACTATGCAGCCACAATAAATGCACCGTAACATCCAGATTGCAACTATTTGACTGTCACGTCAGGCATCACAGCGCCTCAGGTAGTTACAAGAAAAAAAAATTTCTCAAATGAAGTAAGGCATTACTCATGCAGTGTAGCCATATTTAGTTTGCTTATGAAGCCTGCTGTGCTGTTAAGAGCCGGTGGGTGTCTGGCTGTTACTCAGATGGCTGTCAGAAGGCAGCGGCACCTGCATTAGTCACTGGAGGGTGATGAATGAGCATTCTTACTTCCACTGAGATGGCTTTGGCCTGGCCTTAAGACCCCAAACACAGCATGAAAGGGAACCCTTCACTAAACCACTGACAGCAATTTAATGCACGGTTTGCATCTGCTTTTTGTACGGAGGATGTTGTTGATGTTCTATAGTTATGAGTTTAGTTAAATGTTTAGTTTGGCTCATAGCTTAGCAATCTATCTGTTTATGTACTGTAGTCTACTGCTATTTCTTTTCCAGAGTGACTCTGCTGTATGACTCCTGTCATGGTTTTGGCTTGTTATAGCATTATGTGTGTTTATGTGTCTATGAGTGTTCACATGTGTACATTTTATGACTCCTTCTGTTAGTGGTTTCTGTGAACGTGAAATGTTTTCTTCTTTACTATTTTTTTCCCCTACATGATATCAAGTTGACACTTTTTACAGAGAATGTAAGTTTAACTTTTATTTACACCTATCATTTCATGCATCATGTGGGAAACATTTTTATGTTCTGTGCTTCTTCTTACTGGCATTAGCTGTTTGTAATAGCATACTTTTTAAGTCTATAATCAAGAATTGAATATAATTGTGTATAATATATATGTATAATTAATTAGGTGTAATTAAGTACATGTACAATGTATAATTAAGCTGATTTTTATAGGGTAAAGTAACAAGGACATACACTCACTCACTCACTCACTCACTCATCGATACTGCTTTATCCTGTATACAGGGTCTGGAGCCTATCCCAGGTGACTTAGGGGACAAGACAGTGTACACCCTGGATGGGGTGCCAACCCATTGCATGGCACACACAGACACACATGCGCTCACATACTTATTCGGGCAATTTGGGAATGCCAATTAGCCTAATCTGCAAGTTTTTGGATTGTGGGAGGAAACCAGAGTACTCGGAGGAAACCTACCATGTACGGGGAGAACATGCAAACTCCATGCACACAGACCCGAGGCACGAATCGAACCCTCGACCCTGGAGTTGCAAGGTGACAGTGCATTTAAATGATTCAGATTGTCCAACAAATTTTAATGTTACCACAAAAATAAAAGTACATAACAAAAGTAAATAGAAAAGGTAGTTTTTAAATTATGATTTCATTTATTAATGAAAAAAAAAGCTGTCCAAACCTGCCTGGCCCTATGTGAAAAAGTAATTGCCCCTAAAAACCTAAAAACTTTTTGTGCCCCCATTTGCAGAAACAACTGCAATCAAGCATTTGCGATAACTGGCAATTACACATTCACGTTGCTGTGGAGGAATTTTGTCCCACTCTCCTTTGCAGAATTGTTTTAATTCAGCCACATTGGAGGGTTTTCAAGCGTGAATGGTTTCAGGTTTTCTTCATTCGTGGATAATAGCTCTCACCGTGGTTTGCTGGAGTCCCAAAGCCATAGAAATGAGGTCAATTACTTTGTTTCTCATCTCTTTTTTGAATTAGATCCTTTTGAATTAGATCCACAAGCATGTGTTGCTTTTTGAGATTTTTTTTATTGTGCTTAACTTAGTGGGCTTGGCAAGAAAGATAAAAAAAAAGGTGGTAAATCACAGTTCATTCCTAATTTAGGTCAATCAAGGTTTGGGGGCAATACCTTTTTCACAAAGGGCCAGGTAGGTTTGAAAATATTTTTTCCCCCTTAATAAGTAAAATCATCATTTAAAAATAGATTATCTTTGTGTGATATAAAAATATGTCTGATGATCTCAATCATTAAAGTGTAAAAATATGCAAAACAAAAAAGGAAAAAAATCAGGAAGGGGCAAATACTTTTTCACAGGACTGTAATTGATTGCAAAAAATTGACATTATTGGCAAAGTTTTAACAAATTACAAAAACTATACTATGCTATATTCAAGAGCTTGAACTCAAGATCCACGACTCTCTTAGGATGGCATCCCTGGTGCAACAGACTGCTGGAGCATAATGAGTTAAACATCTGCCCTCAAACCTCTCTGGCATCAAATATGTAGTGTGCCAGTGTTGACTTTCATAAGAGCTTTTTCAGATGCAAGATAAACACATGTAATTTCCTTTATAATGCCTATAATTAGAGAAGGGCTCTGATTAGAAGCATCACGATGTGAAAGATGAGCCTGTTCGACTTGCCAAGTGGAAGCACTTGTGGATTATATTGCGGCTGAAAAACAAATTGGATGTATCTCTAAAAGATTGGCTCTTTTTGTGTGCGTGTTATTTAATACACCTTGGGGCATCTTTCAGTAATCATTTCTTAGTCCCTTTTAAATGTGATTAAATTAGCTAAGAATAATGAACTATGTGGAATCTGCAATTCCTCAAAGCAAATCAAGAATACAAAAGGCTTATATTGACTGTATTGCATGAGCAAATATCACTGCCATAACATTAAAACCACCTTGAGAAAGTCCCCCTTGTGTCATCAAAACAGCTCTGACTTCACAAGATTTCTGAAGGTACTGTATGCTGTGGTATCTGGCACCAACACATTAGCAGCAGATCCTACAGTATAAGTCCTATAAGATGCGAGGTGGGGGCTCCATAATCAGACTTGTTTGTCCAGGAAATCCCACAGATGCTTGAATGGATTGAGATCTTGTTGGCCGAATTAACACTGTGAACTCTTTGCATGTCCCTCAAACCGTTCCTAAACTTTTTTTTGCACTATTGCATGGTGTGTTATCCTGCTGAAATAGGCCACTGACATTAGGGGTTAATGGTTCAATGAAAGGTTGTCCTTGGTCTGCTACAATGTTTACGTACTTGGTACTATGTTTCAAAGAAACATCCACGTGAATGCCAGGACACAAGGTTTCCCAGGAGAACATTGCGCACAACATCACACTGCCTCTGCAGCCAGCTTGATTATAATTTTTTTTTACCCATAATGCATCCTGGTGCTATGTCTTCCCACAGTGTAAAAGAAATTGTGATTCATTGTGTTTTCTTGAACATAGCCCCATACACAGCAAGCTGCGATGAATTGTGTGTGCTGGAACCGCTGGAACAGAGCCATCATGAACTGTGTCCTACAATAGCCTTTCTTACCGGTTCGCCAGTTGTCCTTCATTTAAGCTGTTTGTGTACAGTGGGTAATACCCACCACTGCAGACTGGGAACACCCCACATGACCAGTTGTTTTGGAGATGCTCTGACCTTCCTTACCAGCAACACTCATATTCTTACACATGTCTATTTGTCCTGAATTTTAACTGATTGTTCACCTTGTACCTAATATACTGTATCCCACCTCTTGATAGGTGTCATTGTGAGGGGTTAATCAATGTTATTCACTTCACTTATCAGTGGCTTTAACAGAAAATCTGATCCGTGCAGAACTCTGTTTATCACTGACCGAGATTGAAACCAATACAGTGGAAGATAATAATGTCTATAAATAACAATGTCTAGCCTGTTATTGAGGAAACTACATCTCTCTCTAAACACTTCTCACCCAACTCCTGGCTAAGCTCATTACTTTCTGTAATAATGGCTGACTTTTACTCCGAGCAAGACCATCATGATTTGATTTGAGGTTTTTCATTTCACTTTGCACACTGACTGATCACTGCCAGCCTTCGCCGTATGATTTAATTGTCATCTCCTGGGTCAAATGGCTTCATAATGACATTTTCTCCATTTTCCATTCCATTTTATTTAACGTTTTTTTAAATACAGCACAGACCAACCGTTGTCATAAAATATCTGATTTGATTTCTGTAATTATTTTCAGTGCATATTTTCATGTACTTTATACTGTAAATAACTTGATTTGATTGTATAGTACCATAAAAGTTACATCCTTTTTCTTTTACAGAGCTCATTTTTTTGCCATCCTTGTTACACATACAGTACATTTCCTACATTGTTTGTTTTATGTTCAATACAAAAATAATAAACATAGCCTTTTCAAAGACAATGTCGTTCACCAATGCTGTTGCAACTGCAACACAATAATACATCAACATGCTTTCAGATATAAATTACTATCTTACTCCTCATGACTTTCAACTTGTCAGAAACATTTCAAGTGCAGCATGAAGAGCTTGTCAAATGAAAATACTTGATCAGTTGTAGATGCATAAAAAAAATCTCCTGTAGCTCATTATACTATGGTGAAGGTTGTAGATAGGGTGAAATTTAGATAGCTTCTTTGCTTTTTTGCATTTTGCATGTCAGAAAAATGTAGTGTATAAACTCTTATGTGCAATTCTCAAAGTGTACATCATTGACAATGGATCAGAACAGATTTTTGATGACACAATAGATAGAATAGAATAGAATTGTAAGCACTAATGTGTTCATTGAACCTACAGTAGATTAGGTGCCCAAACCATAATTGTAAATAATCCCCCCCCCCCCCGATTTTCTCCTTCTCTCTCCTTTTGTTCTTCTGATCAGCTCTCTCTAAGCCCTCGCTGTGAGAGGCTCCAGCATCACCTCGGAATATAACTAGCGATCTCTAGATAATAGGGCAAACACTTTACCAATGCGCCACTCAGAGGCCCAATTTTCAATATTTAGAGAATTAAAATTTTCTATAATAGCTGATCCGATAATGATAGTGTCATATACAATATTTACATTAATGCACTTGTAATAACAGTTTATCACAACTACTTATATGGAAGGCACTCCAAATAAGTAAATAAAGTAATGTCTAGTGGTTAACATGGTTATGTATTATATATAAGGCAGTGGCAAACCTAAAACAGACAAAATGCACTACAGAAAAAAATGCATTCAGAGGACACCCATAACATGACCTACTAAAGCACCAAAGATTTGAAAATGCACCACACAGAACCCAATGGTCAAACAGTTACACACTAACCAGCATAACACCAAATTAAATATAATAAGCACACCCAGAGGTGGCACGGTGGTGTAGTGGTTAGCACTGTTGTCTTGCACCTCCAGGGTCGGGGTTTGATTCCCGGCCAGGTTTGATTCCCCTCTCTGTGTGCATGGAGTTTGCATCTTCTCCCCGTGCTTGGTGGGTTTCCTCCAGGTACTCCGGTTTCCTCCCACAGTCCAAAGATACGCAGGTTAGGCTAATTTCTGTTCCCAAATAATGTGTGAATGGGTGTATCGTGTGTACCCTGGGATGGATTGGCACCCTGTCCGGGGTGTACCCTGCCTCGTGGGCTAAGACTCCTTGGTTAGGCTCCTGGTCCCCGCGACCCTGAATACAGGATAAAGCGGTATAGATGGTGAGTGAGTGAGCTCACTTTGGCTGAGTACTTGAAAACAAAATCAATCCTTCTCTGTTTCTGAATTAATGCGGGCAGTGACCCAATTATACAGGTGATTTTTGTTTTTAATAAATCCAATAGCCTGTTCTTTTATTTAAAAAAAAAAAAAAAAAAAAAGTTGATCTTTGGGGAATCACAACCTAAACAATCCACAGATTTCCATCCTTCAGCCACCCACTACTCGCGGGCTAGCAAACAAAAGTCACATATCAAACACAGCTCACTAAATATGAAAAATCCCCAAACTGTGAATGTAATATCATGAAAACACACTAAATAAACTTTTTAAAAAACTGAACGTGTCTGGTGAATCAATCAAGTGAAAGAAGACTCCTGCTAATGATACATCAAAATCTGTTTTGTTAATCAATCTTAGTTTGTGCCATCATGGAATCACATGGCATAGAAAGCCTAGAGAAAGCATCAAGTGTTCAGTAAGCACTTAAGGACCAGCAAAGAAAAAATATTATTGGCTGAATTTGACCTTAGAAAAGTCTTCAGACTGGTGGGCATTGTGGTTTCTGTGGTTTCCCAGTAACATGATGAGATTTGTTTTTGTCTTATTAACCTTAATAGAGAGATACAAATATGCTAAGGGAAAATAATTAGAAAATCCATATAAATAAAATAAAGGTTTTGTCTATACATTGGTCAGAACTTGCTCTTTCAATGTTATCTTTATGTTTCATACATTGGTGAACCCTAAACCAGTCTCAGAAATTTGTCTGTATGTCTGTCTGTACAGTATATCTGTGATAGGTGATATCTGTCTGTATGTCCTGTTCCGACAGTTTTTGTCACAGCATCACACAAAATCTGTCTTGACATAATTTAATGAAACTTCGGCAGTTGTTTGGTATTTGCCTGAAATTAAATCGATGCCATAAATAAAAACAAAATAAGATAAGATGAGATATACCTTTATTTGTCCCACAGTGGGGAAACTTCTATATTACAGTAGCAAAGAAAAATGTGCAAATATAAAGTAGGGACAGAACAGTGTATACAGTAAAAGAAAAAAGAAAAACAATACAACAGTTATACTTCCGAATGAATTGCACCAGGTGATATTGAACTGTTTAAAATGGTGTTATTGCACAGTTGATATTGCATCAAAAATATAAGATATTGTAACTTATTGTAAAAATATTTCAGTTTGATATTGTAAGAAAGTTTAGTAGAAGGGACATTATGAGCAGTTTTTTTTCCCTGGTTGCCTCTAGTGCTTTTTTTTGGACAAATATAGTGCTTAGTATTTATATTATTTATAGTATTTAAATATAGTGCTTAGTATTTATAGTATTTATAGTATTTAAATATAGTGCTTAGTATTTATAGTATTTATAGTATTTAAATATAGTGCTTAGTATTTATAGTATTTATAGTATTTAAATATAGTGCTTAGTATTATTGTATTTTTGGACAAATATAGTGCTTTTCCCCTTGTGGTGGGTGTGGTCAAAAGAGCCAATCAGTGCGATAGTTTACCGTGTATAGACAGAAGATGCGGAAGACACGGAAACGACGGTGATGCATCTACAAACTGGCTCAATCCTCACAAAACATAAACAAAACTGCAACACAACATGGCAAAAAAAATGGTAAGTAAGTACACTATGGAAAAAGTACCACTTAGTGTATACAAGCTGTAATACACTCAACCTTAAATAATATTAATAATAATACCACTGATTACATTAAATCTGATCAGATTCGCACCTTCAGGGTCCAGGTTCGATTCCCGGCCAGGTTTCATTCCTGCCTCTGAATTTGCATGTTCTCCCCATGCTGGGTGGGTTTCCCTCTGGGTACTCCGGTTTCCTCCCACTGTCCAAAGACAAGCAGTTTTTGCTAATTGGCATTCCCAAATTGCCCGTAGTGTGTGAATGAGTGCCCTGCAATGGATTTGCCCCCTGTCCAGGATGTACCCACCTCCAGCCCCAAGTCTCCTGGGATAGGCTCCAGACCCTCTGCGACCCTGAATACAGGATCAAGTGGTATAGATGATAAGTAAGTGAGTGAGCTTCTTTTTAGCTTCATCCTTTCAACTATTTATAAAAACTCTTTTCCCGTCAGCGACTGGTACTCACGCTGGTTGGAAAATAAAGTCTTACATCTGTAACAGCAAACCCCCAAGGTTTATTATGTATTCCTTAGTAATAACTCATTACAAACAATCTCACATTAAAGTGTGGAGGGAATTTATGCCTGTTTATGAGACTTGTTACTTTTGCTAACTCTGTGGAGTCTGAGGGATTTCTAAAACCCCTGCACTTGTTAGATTTATGTAAAATTTAAATCTCTACTGATGTAGTCGCTAATACCTTTTCACTTATTTATATATATGGCTTTCATAATATGGCTGATGTAATTATGTGAGAATCAAGTGCAACTTATTTCAAAGTGCCCATACAGTATGAGAAAATACAAAATGGAACACAAGCAGAAAAACCTGTGAAAATGCAGAGTAAATCAAACTCAAAGATTGTTTTGAACACAGAACTGAGTTCTGTTCTGTTCTATTTATTTCTAGCATTAACAAAAGTGCTATTACCATCACTGCTAATATTGCTAAATGTTTCTAAGGCAGCATGAATTCAGGAAACGATAGCAGGAAATAAAAACACGCAAAGAAATGAATACCATACAGCTTCACATATCTGAACTGCTTTCATACCTACAGCTTCAGAAAAACATATGCAAATGAAAGCTGAGGAAGTCAGACTGCACTACGGAACATCCTGTTCGGCTCAAAACTTTGATTGTGAATACGGAATTTTACAATCACAACAAGCACACAACATTTGCTCCACAGATTTGCTCGCACCGCTGATGACGGATGTTTATTTTCGTGTGGAACATCATGTTTCTCTGAAAGCCTGTGTGCTGTGCAGATTTGTACTGCATTTATCTACAGCTGAAATACACTGGAGATAGGAGCAAGTACACCCAGTTTATGCATGCGTTCTTTGTCCATCCGTTCACTCTGTTCTTTGCATCTGACTACACCCACACACCAACACACACACACACACACACACACACTCT
Organism: Clarias laeviceps; assembly: GCA_030014305.1. Lineage (NCBI taxonomy): Eukaryota > Metazoa > Chordata > Actinopteri > Siluriformes > Clariidae > Clarias > Clarias laeviceps. The sequence continues at coordinate 16,035,627 of JAQMYJ010000017.1, read as the reverse complement.
CTCTCTCTCTCTCTCTCTCTCTCTCTCTCTCTATGTACGTACATAATCGATACATGTATCTAAATGTATGTAGCAGCATTGTATGCTGTAATATAGCAATTGGATAAAATATCAATTGTTATTCAATGGCACTGTTGAACTGTCAATTCTTATTGATGATTCGTTTTAATGAATTAATGAATTAAAAGTTCTGGACAGCAAATAAATTATAAGAATTAGGAACATGTCCAAAAACTGCTTCAGTGTCTGTAGATTTTAATAACCTGTCCCCGAACGACCTTTTTGAAGAAGTGTATTTTTCTAGCCAATCAGAACACGGAATCAGTAACGTCCATGTTCAGGCCCTTATCAAGCATTTCCTTCCTGATTTCGGGCTTTTTCTACCTGCATTTTTAATGAACATATTAAGAAAATATTAAATTTATGAGAGCCTTAATACAGGATTACATCATCAATACTTAGTGATATAAATGTAAAGAAGGTAAAGAAGACTAGGTTAGCCTTTACCCGTTAGCAGCTAATTACCTAACTAATTATCAGACCCTTATTAAGAGCTAAAGAAGGCTTGGTTAGGTTGCTTATTTCCAATGGCGTATGTGGCAAAATATATAAACAAATATAAAGCTAAGGTTAAACATATAAAAAGATGTAATTCATCTATTATGCTATTTATTTAACATTTATTTACAATTTTAGACACTTTCTATGAGCGATCAAATTTATCACTGCAAAGCTGGAAAATGCACTGGCATTTTATAGCTCTGGCTATAAAAAACCAATCTAGCCTTCTGGTCTATTCCAAGATGAAAAGTCAAGGAAAACTGACTGGCTAGTCAGGTTAAAGCTCTGTCACTCCCGCAGTTCAGTTCAGTTCAAATATGCTTTTGTGGCATGACGATAATAAAAAACAGTATTGCCAATGTTAGTCAGCTTATTGTAATAGAAGCTTATTGTAATTGAAATAGAACAAAACAGCACTAACAGTAGATTTAAGAAGAAGAGAATGGACCTTGACTCATTTTACATGTCTTTTATCCACAGATGGATATGATTTGTTTTTCTTTTTTCCAAATAGCACAAAGAGAGATAGAAGAACCAGGTGCGAAGACCACATACAGTAGGCCTAATGCCTGGCATATTTAATTTTTTATTAACTTAAAAAAAAAATGGCACAAAACACGTTACTTACTAGTATATATCAGCCAAAAAATGTATACACACTTCAGAAAAAAAAATAGTATGATATATGTTATATAAATATAATATTAACAATATTATAATATTATTATTATAATATTATCATATATATATCAATATAACATGTATAAATTTAAATAAATTCAGTATTGAAATATTTTTATATATATATATATATATATATATATATATATATATATATAGTCAAAAAATAATAATATATAAAACTACTTTTAATTCTAAGACACCATAGATTACATTCTCATTGAGGGTTTGATCCTATAGAATTTGCGCCTAATGGAAAGTTTCGCTACCATTAGCACTTTCTAACTGGTAGATCTGGCCTAGTCAGTTATGTTTCAGGGCAACTAATAAATTGCTTAGTTAACTATTGAATTTTTGATTCATCCAGCACCACACTTGTGCCTAAAATACTCACATATTACAGCAAACCAGTCTCTATCAACCAATCTTCTCAGTGGTCATCCCATACTGTAGATGTTCCTCATAAAAAAAAACAATCAAAGTAGATTCCCAATAAATTGCCAAAGTGTTACGTCCAAACATGATATTCATTGCTACTGTATGAGTACTGGAAAGTCCTTGACTTGATTCTTCAGAGTCAGATGGTCGATGTTCTCTCAGTTTCTCTAAAGTAGAGTTGATTACATGTCTTGCAGGAGACACCATACCGTGCCACAGAGATAAAGAAGGACTGTTGGTTGATAACAGTTGATAATTTAGAGGTATGTCAGGACACTGTTCTGTATGAGCTCTGAGATGAGATACCAGTAAAGGTATCACTGGTACAGAAAGGGAAATGTTATATAGAAAATTCATTGTTAAATTAGGGACAACAGTATGACTAAGCCTGTCACAGTGGGAATACAAGGAACTAAGAGAAGGACCTATTCTTCTTATATAACAAACTTTACATAACAAACAATAATAATGAAAAGCTTCTGGCAACAAACTGTCATTTGCACTTTGCATAAGAGAATATTTCTGGCCTGTGTCTCTTGATAGCAGGTGATAGATTTTACTGATCACAAAGAGCTTACTGGTGTGGATCTAATGATGGCGGTGAAAATGCTACAGCTCTCTGAAACTCTCCTGGTAGTAATATTAAAGCTCCATCTCTTCTCTGTACACGTCTCAAGCTCATTGCTTAGTGAACTGTGCAGGATCTACCCCATGGGCTGAAATGCAAGATTAATGACCAGTGCCACATGTTTACCTCCTAGCAAACCTCTAAAAGGATGCGGTTGAGTTAACTCAATTGTTAAAAAAATAATCACTTTATTTGAAGCATTTCTGTCATGACCGTTTTAAGTATTTGCACAGTTATTGGTTTACACTACTGATTAAACTGCACAAGTGGAACTATTTCAAACTAAACCAATTACTTTCCTTTAGTAAGCTTGTCTGGGAAAGTGTTCGAAGGGAATGAAAAGATTGATTCGTCACGACGGACTTGCCCCCTTAAAAAAAAACAAAAAAACAAAAAAAAACATGTGGCATGAATAGTACTTGTAGAAGGTTGATTCCCAGTTGCCTCCTTGACCCAAAAGCCCCACCACACCAGAAACATTCCTTATACAGTACTAACAGCAGCAATTTGTTCCTACTTGCACCACTGACTTGGCAGCATCCTGACAGATTTACAACTGTTGTATTCTCACTCCTTGGATTGTGATGTATTTTGATGCTTTTATATATACACTACTCACAATAAGTTAGGGATATTGTTATTTACATGAGTGCTTTTCCTATTTGCTCTGAATTTGAA
>JAQMYJ010000017.1:16006103-16026288 GCA_030014305.1 Clarias laeviceps | reverse complement strand
CTTGTCCCTGATGTCCTTTGACATCTCTTTGGTCTTGCTCATTGTGGTGAGGTTTGAATGGAAGATAGAGATTCTGTGGATCAAATATTCATTTTGCTCCTTGAAATCCAACTCAATTCATAACATTTATATTATGTGTGTTTCTAATTTTTTTTTATTGTTTCTATCCTTTGAAATAAGCCTATGATAAAAATTATACACCCTTAATTTCTTAGTAAGTGGGCAAACATACAATCTACAGTTGATTAAATAATAATTTTCTCCACACAGACCCGATGGTCTATCAATCATCATATGTGAATTAAGGTCAGATTTCCCACTTAAATATAATATGCAAAAAAGGTAAAAATGTAAATGCTTATGTTAAACCTCATTGAATAGAGGACAATGAAATACATATACAAACACCTTTTCTTATTTGTTTGAGTAAAGTTAGTGTAATATTGTATGAAATGTTCACATTTAAAAGCTAAACAAATCATTTTGAGTGCGCTGTCAGAGCCAATGTTAGAGAAAATGAGACTGTGATAGAATATATTAGATTATCTATCAGTTCAGGTCAATCCATTTTTATTTATGCATCAAAAATAGACATTGTCACAAAGCAGCTTTACAGAAATGCGTAAATTCCAGGTATAAATATATAAGTAATATGTATTTAAGTTTATTCTAATGAGTAAGTCAAAGGCAACAGTGGTAAGGGAAAATTTCTTGAGACAATATGAGAAAGACCTCATCTGCATTTGGGTTATACAAAACAGTTTGATTAAAAATAATTGCCCTCTAAAACTGTGTGCTATAAAGCTAAAAAGTGCAGTTTGTGTAACCAGGAAATATATTCTTCTTTTAAGATATATTTCATTTTGTTTACTTTATTAACTCTTAACACGATGAATCAAGTAACTTCGGAGAACAAAAAGGGTTAGGATCACTGGTATCTTTGGAGTGGCGTGTGTTGCTTGACAGAGAGAGAGAGAGAGAGAGAGAGAGAAGAAAATAATGGGTAGATTTCTATCACGCATCATCCTGCCTAGATCCAGCTACATAGCTTCAGAACGTAAGACAGCTGTCAGGCTGAAATATCTTGTTTTTGCTTCTTTTGCCTCCTGAATTATTTATGAGTCAGGCAGCCATCAGAGCTCAGGTGTTAGTCTGCACAGTGATCTTTAATATATAATTGAGGGGACATGTAAAATAAGTCAAAAAGGCCTAAGGTTTCCGGGAACACTTAAAAAAAAACGAGTACAAGTTATTGGCTTAGTTAAGGTCAATCTACAGTATGATATGGTTTGAGGTCTAAAGATTTCGCCATGTACCTAAATAATTGATTCTTGTGCCAAAGCTTAAAATAATGTAAAAAAGTTAGAAGTAGAAGTGGTAGTAGCGCACTGCAAAAAAATATGAGCAAGCCACATAAAAAAGCGAAAAATCTATATAACACATCAATAAATCTGCTTTGGGTTCAAAATACTTCAGTATAACAGTACAGTGATACAACACATGACTAATACGAAGTCTATATACAGTATGCACTAACACTACCATCTAACATTTTACATTGTAAAACTGTTCAATATAAAGTTTTTACCTGATTTGAAACATGTATTACATAAAAATTGATGCCAGGTTCAATGTATCATGATCTACGTAATGCCAAAACATTTATCAAGCATAATTTTAAAGATACAATACATAGTATGTAGCCGGTGCATCTCTGTATGGGGTTGAATTGAAAGCTGACTCTGTTGTTTGTTTGGAGAAAATCCCCATTTATCCTGACATACAGTAACAATGACACAGAAATACCTACAGTAGGTATAAAATAATCTGCTCGCTCCAGTTTCTCTCCCACAAAGACTTGTTCAGGAGAAGCATACAGTATTTATATATTTACCTACAAAATATATTTAAACGTAAATTACAAAACAATGATTGAGAAATACCTCCGGTTAAAATAATCTGTTCAGAGCAGATTAAGGGCAAGTAGCTTAAGGGCATTGGGGGCTCAGTGGTAGGTTTCTTGCCTGCCAAGCAAAAGCCCCAGGTTCGATCCCCAGCCACTGGATGCATTGCCTGTCCCAAGCCCAGGTTAAATGAGAGGGTTGTGTCAGGAAGGGCATCCAGCATAAAACCTGTGCCAATCCTACAACATCTTTCTACTGCCCAAAGATTAACATGGCAAACATTATCTTAAATGATCAGAACTTTTTAAGCTATCATGAATAAACTACATACATGCTCAATTAACATCTTCACATTAGTACACATGTAGAAAATGTAAAAAAAATAAATCCAAACCTGTGTCCAAACATTTGAACAAGAACTGTGAATTTGAAATGAGAAAAGAACGAGAGGTATTCCTTAATATTAGAGCAGTCAGGTACACCAAAACAGACTTTGTGTAATTAAAATAAAGGAGCTTTTGCTACTTGCTACAAAAAGATCATTTGAAATAGCTAAGTAACAAAACCAACACACAAAACATAGCCATAAGCATCAAATCACAGCGTCTATGACTTTATTATTAGACATTTATTATTATTATTATTATTATTATTATTATTATTATTATTATTATCCAAAGCACACGTTCATATTTTCAAGTGAAAATTGTTAATTTCAGAGGAAGTCCTATAAAGTTGATGTTTCACTATGAACATCTTATTACACATTTATTAATCGGAATTTAACTCGGAGATCTTGAGTGTTTAGGTACACACAACTCACAATACCCAACTGTTCACTAGCAAATAAAACATTATTCATATCGGCTCTGTTCTGAAATCCATGCTAGCCAGGGAAGGTAATGACAATCATTTAAATAACTGTATTGTTGAACCGTAGGGCACACAGAACAGTTTAACATGACAAAAGGCATCATATGTAATCCAATATCACTTTTTTTTTTCTCATTTTCTTTTCTATTGTTCTGCTTCAAACTTTACAATTACTGTATAAGCATCTGCTGTTGCATCAGTGATCACCATCATTGCATGGATATTTGATTGTTCAGAAATATAGGCAGATTCACCCAGTTTTTTGGTTTGAAATGAATACCTACTTAAACACATTTTCTTGATGCATCAGCAAAAGAATACAAAGAAGATTAGGTATTAAATGTCATGTGTAAAGTATGATAACTGCATAATCCAATAATACATTGAATCTGAGGTAGTATAATACATCACCGTGCATTACTTGTGTTGACGTTCTTGCATACTACAGTATGTTTTTATCTCTGATAATCTCGCAGGTACGTTTTACAGCGACAGAATTTTAATCACGTATCTATTTCAGATGTCCTTAGCAACCATCAGATAATGTAATTAAAAGTATTCACAGCTCTCAACAAGTGGTTATATAGATACTTTAATGCTTGTTCATTAATTTCTGCTAGACACACAGGACAGTGTTTTATCTAGACAGATGGCATGAAGCTTAAGAGTATCTCAGCCCACTTTGAAATTTGGTCGAACAGGCTCTAAAGTTCATTAGCGCTCTTGCTGCCGATTCAGCTCAGGAGAAAGATCGATGCTCTCCGACCTTATTGCTTTTATCCAGTTCAAGCTGAAGTGGGTTGTTTTTCATGCTCTGTGTGTGGGTGTGGGTCATCCTGAATGTGAACTGTCACAGGTGTCTTTCTCTTTCACTTCATTAGACCTACAGCAGTTAATGATCTGGCCATTGGTATTCTGGGAAATAATTTTTGCCTGTAAATCTCTGTTTGTGGTACTGATGTGTGCTGAATAAGTGCACTTATTCAAAACAAAGTTAACGTTGGGAATATGGAACAAAAGTGATGCGGTCGACGGTTTAGTTAGAAGAAGCACAAGAAAAATGTGGCTTCACTGAAGGGCAAAGGATGGAGGATGTGAAAGACGGATACGTTCACTACCACATTATCTGGCTGAAATAAAGCAAGTGTAGAGATCCATGATCTAGTAAAGATAGTTGACTCTTAGAATGACCAAGTACTGCTGTTCAGATGTCAATAAATTATATTAAATAAAAAACATTATAATTATAGAGTGGCACAGTGGCATAGTGGTTAGTAATGTCACCTTGCATCACCAGGGTCTGGGTTCGATTCCCACCTCGGGTCTGTGTGCATGGAGTTTACATGTTCTCCCTGTACTTGATGGGTTTCCTCGTGGGCCTCTGGTTTCTCCTACAGTTTAAAGGCATTCAGATTAGGCTAATTGGCATTCCCGAATTGCTCATAGTGTGTGAATGATAAACAGACTTTGAGCTGGCTACCCGACCCCTTGAGCAACTGCCACAGAAACGATGGAAATATCTCCAGGTTGTGGTGTATCGATCTCCTGATGATCAGCAGTACTTGGTAATTCTTGGTGTCAATATTTCCTGCACGAATTAAGCCTTCTTCATCTTTGGTTGCCAATTTCTGGTCTTGATGTATTTCTCAGAGATACCAGATAATGTCAAAGCTGTACCCGTCTTATTCTCTGAAATATAGTGCTTTCAATTCAAAATGGCTAAAAATACGATATTTGCATTAAAAAGTCATTCTAAAGTACTTTTCCAGTGCTCACAAAACAAGGTTTGTGTTGGACAGACTTATAGCTTTTGAGGAAGTCGGCGCTAAAAGACACAAAACGCTTTTAGTAGTAGTCAAAAGGATTTAAGTGTACAAACATTACTTGCACCTACAGTACTACTGCATCCAATCTAATGGGTATGACCTAATTTGTAGCGTTCTGCTTCAAAATTTAAGAGTAGGTAACATATCATGGTGGCAGGGTGGCATAGGGTTTAGCTCTGTGTACTGCATGTTCTCACCAAGTTTGGTGGGTTTTATCTGGACACTCCGGTTCCATCTCACAGTCAAAAGTTGTCCATAGTGTCCATAGTGTGTTTGTGTGTATGTGTGTGTGTGTGTGTGCCCTGAGATGGATTGGCACCCTGTGCTTAAAGTCTCCTGGGATAGTCTCTTGGGATAGACTCCAGGCCTCCTGCGACCCTATACAGGATAAGTGTTACAGAAGATGAATGAAAAATACAAGAACAAGGGAAATTGGATGCTGTGATGGCTATTGCACTAGACACAGTGATAAATTGGAACCACAGGGCTTGTACTGTTCTTTCAGGCTTTTATATGCACAGAAGATTGAATGATTCCAAAATCCCTGTGACATCAGATCTAAAATTAAGCACTACTTCTAAGAAGCATAATTATTTTACTGACAATTGGTCTGTGAAGAATGCTACTGTAGGAACTTATGGGAATTTGCTCTGTTTCCATGATGTTAGCAATATTTTAGATATATAGATATATGGTGGCGTAGTGGTTAGCGCTGTTCCCTTCAGGGTTTGGATTCGATTCCCTCCTCTGTGTGCATGGCGTTTGCTTGTTCACCCTGGGTTTGGTGGCCCATCTTTTCTCAGTTCAGTTTTTTAGTTTCGTCTGTGGTTCCCCAAGATTTCGTGTTAAGCTTATACAACCTTTATAATTTAATAAATTTTTTTTTATATTATATACTTATGGTTTTCTTTCCATCTTATTATTTGCACTCTAAGATTATATACAGTTGTCTTGTATGTATATGATTCTGGAAAACACTTTGGGTCATATGTTGTTTTAAATATGCTATACAAATAAAACAGCTTGACTTCACTAAGCTTTAATTGTTTTAGAAATATATGGTACATTAGAAAACTTTTCTGATAATGTAGTAGTAGTAATAATAATAATAATAATAATAATAATAATAATAATAGTAATATGAGTAGTAGTAGGAGTAGTAATAAGCCAAAGGGGAATTCATTAAAGATATTTCTAGCTGCTGCATTGTAATTTTTCACTCTGTGATTCTTAATCATGCAAATTAACCATATTATTTTTAAAAAACGAACTGCTTATTAATAAGCAGGAGTTACATGTTGAATTTTTTTTTTACTCATAATTGGCTGAAAAAAAAATTGCCTCATCTATCAACACATATATTCTCTTTCTTCCTGCTACAATCTTCTGGTTAGAAATGTTGCCATCCCTGAATGGTGGACTGTATAAAACTGTGTAGATATGAGGATTTATACTGTAAGATGTACAGTAGATAGATGGAATTGAGAGAGACAGAGCTCGAAAGGAGAATCTATCGATTTATCCATCACTCTACAGCCCAATACTCACTTATGGCTCTGGGTCACGGATACAACCACCAGAAATGGGTTTTCTTCACAGGGTGTCTGGACTTAGCCTAAGAGATAGTGTAGGGAGCTCAGACATAGTAGAGTTACTCCTTTGCATTAAAAGAAGCCAATCAAGGTGGTTTAGGCATCTGGTAAGGACACCTCCTGGATGCCTCCTTGGGGAGATGTTTCAGGCATGTCCAAAACAAGCAGACCCCAGGGCAGACCTTGGGCTAGACAGAGAAGTTATATAATTTGTCTGGCCTGGGAGTACCTGAGGGGTAGCTGGAGGTGGTGGCTACTAAGAAGGAGGTTTCTTAGTAGTCACCACCTCCAGCTATTTCAGAAAAAAATGGATGAATAATAAAGATAGATTGAATGAAATTTATCTACAGTAGGGAAGAATGGAATATCAGTTTAACCCAGAACATTAGCTGTTCTCCATGTTATCCCTTGTGGAAACACACTTTATTGAAATTCCAGGGACCACAAACTGCCTCCAAACACCATATTGAAAGATCTGCTTGGCTTTCATGTTTTGCATACTGAATCTCAAATCCAGGCCCTTGTATCTCCTCTTTGTAAATCTCCGGGGAATGTTCTCCAGTCCGAGAAAAGGAAGCAGGTATAGAGAATGACTAATTGTATTGTCCTTGCCACCTTTCCTGCTTTCTGTCAAGCCCCTCCAGATTCATGACAAGGTAGAGCTGTAAGCCTCTGTCCAGATGGGGTCCAAACAAATATGTTTAAGCCATGGGATAAGATAGTAAAGATGAGGAGGGGAGGTGAGGTAAGGGGAGGGAGGAATGAGAGGAGGGGAGGGGAGGGGAGGGGAGGGAGGAATGAGGGAGAGCAGAGGTAATAAATCAAACAGGAGCTGAGAGGCAAGAGAGAATTCTCAGTCAAGCTTTGCACCACCATTCCTCTTGCCTCATCAGAAGGGCAGCTGAGCTTCATATTCGTTTTCTGCGAGTACATTTTTTAGCATGCAGGCATTATTAGAAGTGAGAGCTGTGAAAACAATAAGAAGATTTTACCTCTTGTAGACTGTAAACACTGCAAATAAGCATGATCTATTCCAGTCCTTCAGAAAGGTAAACTATATGGTAAAATGTTTGTGGACCACTGACTATAACACTCATGTGTTTTTAGAATTCCCATTGATCCCATTGATGTCAGGCACTGATGTCAGAATCTGTTCAAAGTCAAGTATTAGTCTCTTGGCAAAGGCAACCATAATTCACCAGAAGCTTTTGGAGAAAAAAAGCTTCACAAGCCTTAAAACACGTCAATCCATCTCCATCCATCTAGGAACTCTCTGAAGTCCAACCAGGTACGGTGGAGTCCAATGGGAACCATTGCATTCACGGGAACACCAATTACAAAATTATATTTAAAATGGTGTTGAATGTCTGAGCCTTTTCCTTTTAGACAGTTTTCTTTTTACCAAACATGCCATTGATCTGCAATGCTGAATTATTTTCTATTTTTATTACATCTGACCATAACACAAAAATTCAATTGTGGACTAATCCAACTTTTTGACCACTGCCCAACTGTCAAGTACTCTTTTGTTTTTCCTAATAACCATTTATTTTACAGCTTTCATTTTCCTCATATTGCTTTCTGCTCTTGCTAATTACTCATTGTCTTTTGCAATTAGCTGAAATAATATACTTTTGGCATTTAGTCTTTTAGTTCATAGTCTGCTGTCTTTTGATTACTGTCTTCTAGTTCTAGCCTTTGTCATGGCCAGATGTCTGAACTCTAATTATAGACAAGCTTATAATAGCTTTGCTTGCCTGGTTCCTGTCCCTAGCCTTGAAACTTGGGTTAGGCAATCCCAGAGACACTGCACACTTCCCTTGTCTCCTTGTTACTGTTTCTAAAACTTTGGCAAGTCCACTCATTGCCTCCGTTTTGTGTCAAATTGTAAAAGCTCCGCTATACACAATCAAGGCTTTATTCTTTAATCAATGGATTGAGATAAGAGAAGAAAAAAAAAGATATCAGATTACATGGCTAGACTTTAAAGGTCATCATTCTTTTAATCAGAACTGCCATCCTCTTTCACAATGCTCCAGAAGAAAACTGATACTTTTTATGTCTGCTAGGTAAAACTTTGACATATTGCTCAATACTAATTGCCCATTACAAGCAGCATATACTTTAATCACTCAATATCCAATTATAATGGCATTTGTTATCGACCTTTTTAAAGAGCACAGCCGCTAATAGAGCCTAAACAGGGCTACTTTTATTGCATTTGAGTGCTTCTCAAGCCCTGATTATAGTCCGGTTAACGTAGGAAAGCGGGGTAGTTGGGGGAGGGTTACAATAGGAGAAAAACTGAACTCTGAATTCATGACATTTACCAGGGCACTTTGGATCACAGTTTTTTCAGAGCTGTCATTTAATACGTAAATCGCATTATTTCAAATTACAAAACCAATTTGCGAAACATGACTGTGTCCTTCTGAAATATTCTCTTTCTTTTTTTGTTCTCCAAGGTCAACTAGCTATTGACCTTTCCTATGGCCACAGTGAAAACAATAGACGATTCTAGCAATTTGTGTAGGTGTGTAAATTCTTGTAATAATCACGGGTTATGAACCAGTGTTTAGAGCCCTGTATTGTCTTTGAATAGTCCTTTGTTCTAAGCAGAAAGCAGTATTACTTTAGGGAAATGGCTTCTTTCTTGCTTTTAACCTCTCAACTTTAAAATCCACCAAATCATAAAAGTCTTTTACCTTACTTTAACTAGACATCTAACAATAAAAACATGTTAGATCTTTGCACATTTTGGTTCATTCTTAAACCAATCCATTTGGCACAATGGATTATCTTCACTTTTTTCAGGTTTTCAGTTTAATACCTTAATTTGCTCTACACAGCAAATTTCTGGACCTGAATGTTTCAAGTTAGAAATAGTTTATTATCTAATATAGACTAACATAGTGTGTGTTTAAGGGTACTCTAATGTGGTGTGCTAAGGAGCCTGATTCAGCTACTCCTGCTGATAGTTGGCCTGCATTGCCATTGCCAAGCTGAAGATGTAAAAAGATCACTAAGAAGGTGCAGTTTCTATAACAGAGAGATTATGTTTTGATGCCATATGTTTGTGATTTGCATTTACATACATGTTTAGGTCCTTTCTCAGATTTTAAATTAAAGCTAGCAGTCTGCCGCATGTTGACATAATCCTGCATTACAAAAATTATTTTATTTAATTAATTTATTTATTTGTAGTATTTTTTTTTTCAGACTTGTACAGTGAACAAGGTTGTTTGGACTTATTTACTCTGTAGATTGTATGAAAGCTAATGCATTGGGATATTGTATTGATACTGCTTAGGTTTGGTGGAAATATTAAATTTCTTTTCATTTATGTTTTTTTTTTTTATCTCAAAGCTATTTTCAGAAATGTTTACCTGTTGTTATAGCATTTTTTTTAGTATGATGTATGTATAAGTAATAAAAGTTTTAAATTTTAAAACTTTTGAGTCTGGTAGTAAGGGTATTCACTTCATTTACGTACTCAAGCTCCCTGGTGTGGAAGTTGTGTACTGAATCTGGAGCACTGGGCATTGCTGTTGGAGGTGAAAATTTAATTACTACAAACCGTTTTTTTTTTTTTTCTTACAGAATTTGATAGGTTTGTCACATTAGAAGACCAGATGAGGAAAAATGCGATTCAGAGCCCATTGCGAAATTGGAAACTAGTCTTTTTCTGTTTCCCAAAAACTTAACTGGTGCATTTAAACTGGTGACAAGTATAAGGAACCATATTTCCAACAAGTCCATGCTTTTTAACCATGTTAAGTCCAAATTGAAAGTGTTTTCTGTTCAGGAACATATGTACCATAAGCAATGATTGTTGATTGTGTTATTTCATCATTTTGGGGTCTTTAGTCTGCCATATGTTCAGTATTTAGTATCTTAATAACAGGGCTCTCAGAAGATTACTTACAGTTGAAACCAGATATTTACATACAGTACATATACTGTATAAGTAATAACATGGGAGACAAATGCATAGTTTATGGTTTTATTGAGTAGGATTCATGCAATTCTGAAAATAATCTATAAACTCATAGTGGACATAATATGCAGAATTGACTTTTTAGACATTATTAGAATTTCAGATGGGTCTCCAGTGTGTGTGTGTGTGTGTGTGTGTGTGTGTGTGCAAACGAGAAGCATTTTTATATTGTCCAGAGCTCAAACTACCCAATTAGATCATTCCCCTATTGTGACCTCATATAATCAGATACCCTTCCCCAGCTTGTTGCTCAGCTCTGCTCTGATTCACACACATTATGGGAGAGCCTGAGGCCCAGGTTAACTTGTTAAAAAATAGTACCATATGGGACCTTTAATATTCAACATGGTCAAGTCAACATAGTCTTTGGAAAGCAAAAAAAATAAAAATTTTTTGATGACAATGTTTCCTATTTTGCAGATTTTTATGTAATATTGAGAAAAAACAACATATAGAGACATACAGTATAGAGACCAATAGAGACTCCTTTCATAAATATAACAAACATCTCATTATAGGAAACTACAATTCATTATGCAATTTTCTTTGTTAAACAACAACATGGTATTAATGCTTTTATTATTAGCTTTAGATTACTTTAGCTATTGCTATAAACATGAGATGCTGCTATAAGCGTTGTCATGAAATACGTTTTTATTTTCAATAGTTTAAAATGCACTTTAAGGTAAAAGATTTAGAAACTTTTAGAAAGTTACAATAAATTGAGAAGAATATACTATATCATATAATTATATTTGATTCATAGATTTAAAATTCGTTTTGTCATTGTTCCATTTATTAAGCATGAAGAGATGAACTGAAGCCTTATAAAACAGCACTTGAATTAAAGAATAATAAGATTATACCAGTGTTTGGTTAATATTATAATTCTTTCAGACTTTTATGCAAATTTAATAAAAATTTGAAGCAGCCTTGATGTAACGTTAAGCCCTGTTGAGTTATAAATGAAGATAATAATAATAAGCACATGATACAGTCATATATCATATACTGGATACTTTTATAAGGTCCATGTAGATAGCATTTTCAAATACAGCATTCTTTAAAATCGTGTTAGACTCAAGGTTCCAGGTGCTTGGGTTTGATAGATGGCTTCGACTGTGAACCATGTAAAAGTATCAGTAATGACCTTTCCTTTGTGTTGCACCATTACTTTCCCCTGCACCACAGGCTCTACTATCTCAAGAGGAAAAAAAATACAACTTTTTTTTTTTTCCGGTAGCAGAATGAATAGACATATAGAGATATGGAACTCCATAGAGGTCAATGATGCAGTAAAAGATTGTAATCTGCTTCTGACATGCCATTAAAAAACAATTCACATACACACACACACACACACACACACACACAATTCCATGTTACTAACTCTTAGATTGTTTGAACAGGCTTTTCCAATGTGACCTTGGGATTAGATCACTCTGTTTTTGAGGAGCATAGGCACAGAATACCGAATGAGGCACTTAAACATGAAGTTCATGAACATGCAATCGATGTTCTAATGGTGCAGAGAAGAGCTCGGATTATATACTGATATGCAGAGAACCTAAGTAGCTAGCATACTATTTACGTCATGGAATATGTGCTGTGATGAAGGAAATCTGCGGATCTTCTTATGATTTATTAAACTTTAGGGTCTGTTGTTGATAAGGTTGAACAGTTTCTGCAATAAAAGGCCAGGCTGTTGGATTTACTAAGGCCAAGGATCATCTGGATGATCAGGTCATTGTCCTCATTATTTCAGCAGGAAAGATAGATGGATTTTGTTTTCCAGAATGGTGAGCTCAGATTTTCTTGGTTATTATTGCTGTCAGTCGTTTGATAAATTTCATGTGTAACTGTTTTCTGCTTGTGGGTTCTGTGAGGTGCATTCTGAATTCCTTGGTGGTTTAGAAGGTCGTGTTTTGAGGTTTCTCTGAAGGCATGGCATTTTTTTTTTTCATTTTTTTTTTTTTTTATATGTACAGTATACAGTGGTGTGAAAAAGTGTTTGCCCCCTTACTGATTTCTTATTTTTTTTGCATGTTTGTCACAATTTAATGTTTCAGATCATCAAACAAATATTTATATTTTACATTTTTAAAAGATAGATGATATATGGGCCAAAAACACTATCGAAAACGCTTGATTGCAGTTATTGCTGCTAAGGGCGACCTAACCAGTTAGGTGGCAAACACTTTTTCACACAGGGCTATGTCGTTTTATTATCCCTTAATAATAAAAACCTTCATTTAAAAACTGCATGATGTGTTTACTTGTGTTATCTTTGACTAATATTTAAATTTGTTTGATGATCTGGAACATTAAAGTGTGACAAACATGCAAAAATTATAAATCAGTAAGGGGGCAAACACTTTTTCACACCACTGTATATAGATTATAAAAAGAGCTATGGTGATATTTGTTAGTACTGAAGCACCCCTATGATGAGCTCATACATGCATCTGTGCATGGACTCGTATCACCTAGCGTTTTTCATTGATGTTATCTTTTAATAAGGGGCTTTCAAGTCAAACCGGGACTTGTGATTAAATTTTTCCAGAATTGAGCCGTAAGGCCAATTGACCTTTATAGAACATTTTAAGTACAGTACGATGATGAGACTTTTAGCCGCAGTAAAACATTTAAACGGTTTTGCCTTTTAAAGAAGGCTGAATATTCAGTGCGTTTTTTCTTTGTCATTATTACTGTATGTTTGCCTTAGGGCACGCTGGTTATGCATTACTCAGCAGGCAGCATAAAAAAAATACAGCCATTAAGACTAGAAAAATCCTGCCACATAAACAATTTCCAACAACATAAGTGCCTTTATGTATTTTGAATGGAAATTAGGATGAAGCATTATACCATTTTGTAAATGTGGAAAGGAGATAAAAGGATCAGTGCAAGAAAAGAGGTAATTAACACAACTCTCTTCAGACGGTTTGATGGTTTAGTCCCCGAAGGCTGGTAAAGGGTCTTACAAGAAGCATTACAACTGAGATGCAGAACAGTCCTCCAACGAATGTAAGGTTAGGTGTGCTATTAATCCTCGTATTTTTATTTTCTCTTTGTCTTTTTTGCAAGAGAGGACTTATAAGGCTCACCCACCATGGTGATGACAATGAAGAATGGTCAGGTCTCTGTATATCACCACATTGAACTGAAATGAAACACTCAAGATGTGATGAAGTCAAAACTTCCATCTTAAATTCAAGGGGTGGCATCAACCACTCAGGGATTACAGACAATTTAATACAGACACCACTCATAAATAATGCAACACACAGGACTAACAAGCAGCTGCATGACCAGATGTGGTCATTATTCCTTGACTAATCAAGTCTGGAAGTGGTTGCATTTGCTGGCTGTTCACTCAAACTCTCACCATGAGGCACTGTATCTACTGTATGCAAGTGAAGGAGGCCATCATTAGACTGAATAACAATATAAATCCATCAGTGAGATGGGAACAACATTGGGAGTGGTCAATACAACAGTTCTGAACATTCTAAAAAAAAATACAAAAGAAGGGAAGCTCAGCAACAGCAAAAGGCCTAGAAGATCATGGATGACAAATGAGGTGGATGACTGCAGAATTCTGTCCTTGGTGAAGAAGAACCCTTTCATAACATCTAAACATCTAGCCAAGTCAAGAAGACCCTTTAGAAGGTTGTCAAAGTCTACAGTCAGGGGACAGTTACAGTACATGAAGTAAATAGAAAAAACTTTGCAAGAAGGGGGCAAATCACTGCTAACACTCAAGAACAGACTTTGCCAGAAAGCTTTCCAGATTCTTTGGACTGATGAACCCAAAATTAACTTGTACCAGGATGATGGGAAGAGAAAGCGTATTGGGAAAGCAAGGAACAGCTCATGATCCAAAGCATACCACATTAATTGTTAAACATGGTTTAGGCAGTGTTATGGCATACAGTGTGTATGGCTGCAGGTCAATGGAACCGGGTCACTGGTGCTTATTGATGATCTGACACCTGATAAAAGTAGCAGGTTGAATTCTGAAGTGTATAGCGCTACACTGTCTGCTCAGACTCACATATACAATATGCTGCAAAACTGATAGGACAACACTATATATTGATACATGCAACGTTTGTCAAACCCCTTGAATTAAAGCTGAAAGTCTTGACTTCGCTCACATCTTGAGTGTTTCATTTAAATTTCAATGTTGTTCCAAAATTTATGGATTTTTTTTTAAAGCTGACTGGCACAGATCCCTGAGCTTTTCTTTCACACATTTTCAAACGTTGTAAAGAATGATGATCCCGGCAGAGTTGACTCAGAACCCAGTGCAGTTGTTCTCGTGAACATTCAGTGGGTGGAATGGCTGATTCTTGAAAATCGATGGATAACTTGTTGCCAACTTGGCAACAAGTTGGGAGGTCTGTGAGAACTTTACAAACAATCATTTACCGCTTCCATGTTACAGCAACTCGGCTGGGAGTTATTGCCACATCCTCCGTACAGTCCTGACCTCGCTCCAGGCCAGTTCCACATGTTTGGGCCATTGAAGGAGTTCCTGGGAGGCTAGCGTTATAGACGTGAAGTAGCAGTCTGCTCATGGCTCCGGCTTAATGAGAAAACTTTCTACCTCAATTGTATCCAAGCACTTTTGAAACTCTGGGATAAGTGCATTAGTGTAGCAGGGGATTATTATGCATCAATCAACACATCTTAGATTTTACTATGACAACTTGGACTATATAATTTGTTTTATAAGTTCTCTCGCATACAGTAGAATGTGCTTTATAGATAATTGCTTGCTCAAGCACGTATGAATTTTAACCGTATAAGGATATTCTTCTTCTTACTTGGAAAAAAAAAGGTGTAATTTATGTGCACTTCAGCAAGACAACACTTACAAATACTTGTAGGTGCTTGATTATAAATAATGTATATTTCACTTGGATGGTTTGGGGTTTGCTTCAAGGAAGCTCCGAGGGTTTAAGCTCACTACCGCTGTAAACAATCATTCCCTCACTAGACCTGTTTCCAACTTTCTCAAAGTTCCCAAGACAAAAAAAAAACAAAAAAAAAAAAAACAAGAATCTAATTTTTTTTTAAAAACCTCACTGACTGCGACACTGGAGACATCATCCATAAATCTGTACATACAGTATTTCTACATTAAAAGCATGTAGAAATGGAATGCCAATAAATTGAGTGCATCAATACAAACCTGTGATTTGATAGAGCTTTAACTACTATTAAAACTGCTATTAAAGAAAATGTATCAACCTCTGTAGAGCTGTGGTGTAAAACAGTAATAAAGTATAATGTAATGCAGAGACAATTCATAGGGAGGGCTGACCCTCAGCTTTTCCACTTTGTGGGAATGTAGACGCTGATAAGCTCACTGATTGCACAGGAAACGAGCATCAACCCGTCTATCGTTCCTGCAGCTACTGTGTGACTCACCGCGATACCGGTGCTTCGTATGGGTGTTTAATTGCTGCTGAGTGGGAGGCGTTGCTGAGGAACTACAGACGAAAATGCCACCCATGTATTGACCGCAAGGTTATTCTCACCAACTCTAATCAGATGCAGCACACAAGCTGAAGACATGCTGTCAATAACACTGGAGGAAAAAAAAAAAAGTTAGAAATGGGTGGGAATTGTCAGAGGACATTATTTTTTTCCCCCAAGGCCCACTCTGTAATTTAAGCATCTTGATCTATCAGAAAGAAGGCCATATGCTCTTGGGTACGGCGCACTGTAATTATTAGCAGTCTCTAATTTCTCTCAGCTGCGCTTATAATAAGTGTTTCCTTCACTCACTGGAGGCTCATCCGCATTCAAGACTCTTGTTTCATTTACATTTCAAACAACACAACTTTTCCAATTTGTTGTGATGTTCGACGATATGATTTTCTGTAACAGCAGATGAGGTTTGTAAATTGTTGGAGTCTATAACAGGAGGGAGAGGTAAGGGTGTTATTTTTTTTAATCTTAAGATTAGACAGTGGTGGCATGTTTAGCACATGGTTAGCACTGTGGCCTCACACCTCCAGGGTGTGGGTTTGAGTCCTGCCTCAGGTCAGTGTGCATGGAGTCTGCATGTTCTCCCCGTGCTTGCTAGGTTCCCTCCGGGTACTCCTGTTTCCTCCCACACTCCAAAGACATGCAGATTAGGCTAATTAGCGTTCCCATATTGCCCAAAGTGTGTGAACAAGCATGAGTGTGTGTGTGTGCCCTGTGATGGATTGGCAGCCCGCCTCATGCCCTAAGTCTCCTGTGATAGGCTCCAGGCCGCCCAGTGACCCTGTATACAAGATAAAGACGAAATAGATGGTAAGTGTATATAAGAGTATAGATAGTGTTGCTATTTCTTGGTAACATGGCAAGCTGTTTTTTTGTCTTCAAACAAAGGATAGGAATGATGGTGCATAGTTGTTATATTGTAAATGCCAACAGGAACTAACTGTTTTTTTCTGACATTGCACAACATTAATACCATGGCTTAAATATACAGTAACACTAAAGTCTTTGCACACCAAGAACGGTTCAAAAAATGTAAAAAAAAAAAAAAAAAGGCAGAAATTTTGGCGGAGTAAATGCACCAAAGATATTCACATCAAACGCGAAACAAATATGCAAGTACAGGTTCTATTGTAAAAATTCACGCTACAAAAATGTAATCCACATTAAGCGATGTTCTTTCCACATGCCTGGCCATTCCTCACCTCATCCTCCTCTCTCTTCTTCCTCACACAGGGATCTCTCAGATTCTTCCAACAGCTTTTTCAGTAACTAACACATTCCACATGCCGTGCATCACGCCAATAAATATATCATTGCTCTGTTTCAGCAAGAACTGTAACATTATGTTCTACACTGCTCGTTGGTGTAAACTACTCTTGGATTGACCGACTGATAAGCATTAATAACAAACCATCACAGCTTTGAGGAAATATATGAATTATACACAGTACATGTATAAACACACCGTTGTCATAGCGACTCTTTGTCTATCCACACATTAAATTGTTCTTGTATTCATTGTCTTAGTAATTTTTGTTCTTTTTATTATGCAAATAATTGCATTAAGTGAAAGAAATGTTAAATGTTTTTGAGTGAAGTTCCAACAGAGTCATTCCTGTCGCTGGTGAAAACTCAGTGAATTTATATCTTTGATGTAAAGTGTTCTATAGGGAGTTTATTGGTTCTGAAAATATTATTTGATGTGTGTCAAAAATATTTAAAGTAATAAATTGGTCTCAGGCAAGTAAAGACCTTTAATCACAAAGAACACAATCCGCTGAAATGGCGTGCATGGAATTCATGATGTATTTTATTAATCATCCAACATTTACATTAGTATTACAAAATATATCACATACCATGAACTTAGGTTAACGATGCAAAAAGTGTCCCCTTCGAAATGCAAAATGCCCATGGCCATGTGGAGTTTAAAATGCAGTTTAAAATGTACATATCACATGTAATACAGTAATCAATACAGACAAGACCACATTAACAAAACAGATTTACATATACAGTACATACAGTATATACACACACACTCAGGCGTGTTCATGATAAAAAACAAAACAAAAAAACATGTTTTGGGTTTTATCTCTCTACATATAGAGTCTTTGTATTAATAATAATTATAGTACAAAAAAAAAGTGTCGCAAGGTGAACAGAAACAATGCAGATAATCAGTAAAATGAATGACAAATTGTTATGCAAGCGTACATAAGTAAATAACTAAATAAATAAGTCCCTTTTAATTATCATGTATAATAGGAAAAAAATGTAGCAAACAAAAATAATAAAAAAAATTAATTAATTAATTAATTGCAAGATAACTCGAATAAAACGGCTACTACAAGCACGCTTGCATTTAAAGTACATGTTCCTTGAACCCATGTTAATAAACCCAAATATCATGATATACAACATATTAAATATCATTAAAATCTCTTTATGCAATATGACATTTTTCTTTTTTTGTAAATAAATCCCCCACCAATAGCTCTTAATAATTAGTGTTGAATATTTTAGCAGCTTTTGATGATCGTTTATGTTTTAAATTACCTGGTACATTCACCAATCCCATGATAGTCGAGTGTGAGTTGGGTTTCCATGGCAACCCGAAGTCAAGTCATGAAAAAAAAAATATTCGAAATCTTAAAACTCTACAAATATAAATATGACCGGCTACCGACATGGTGAATGTGCAAGAAGTCTTTAATTACATCATAACTTGCACACGATATTTTGCATCCATTGCGGATAGAAACATTAGAACCGTGTACTTTGTACTTTCTGATCCAGGCTTTAAAACCTTCATAAGGAAAAAATAAATAAATAGAAATATATTGCACACGAATGCATGCGCATAAAACTTTTTAGCAGACACGTAAAGGGTTATCCTACACATACAGTATTTTCCCATGTGTAAGACTTTTTTTTTATGTGACCGAGAGAGAGAGACAGAGAGAGAGAGAGAGAGAGAGAGAGAGAGAGACAGAGAGGAAAAAAGCCATAGTTATAATATTACAAAGGTTAGATAACATTGTATTGTACAGATAGAATACAGTAGGTTTAGGTTGTGTGACATGCATAATCATTTTTGTCATGGGCTTCATTTAAATTGTACTATATACAGATAAATGTCCTTCAGAGTCACTTCACTGAAAAGCATTTGTGTGTAGTGTGTGTTTGTGTGTGGAAGGCCTTCTTTATGGCTTATTTTAGCCATGCATTTGTCTGCAAGTCTACATAATTTAACATAACAAAGCTCTCCTTTGTATTCGCATATTCAATAAATACATATGCAAATGAAATAAAGAGAGAAATGATAAAAGGTTAAATAGGGAGAAATTCGACAAGAGTAATACTGATTCCTGTGAGATGCATAAAAAAAACATTCTTTTTCCTTTTTAGAAATGTTTAACCATTTATACATTGATAGAGTATCATTCCATACCTTATAAACCCTTTTTTCCCCCTCAAAATAACCTACAGCAATTAACTTCCTGCCGAAGCGTTTGTCTAGAGATAATAGCGATAAGATGAAATAAAAAAAAAAGCAATCACAGGGCTTTAAGCATTGGTTTGCTTTTCCTATTGTACTGCCCACAATACTGATTTATCTCCGTCTGTCTTTGTGCCACTGTTTTCACATGACGCACTGAACAAATCTCTTCTGTTTGACAACAACTGAAGAAAGCCTTCCTGAGCTTGTACTAATGTGGACAAAACCCAAGAAACTACATCAAAGTGTCTCATTTCTTTCACAATGGAAAATCTTTTCGAAGCTTTTATCTTCTTGTACATTTTCAAAATGATTATACACTTCGATAAAACGTTTCATTCTCTATTACAAAAAGAGATGAATACCAAGATGGCACATGTACAAATGTGCAATGTGTGCAATTAGTATATCGACCAGGGTCATAACCAGACGTCCACAAGCTGTTTGATTTAATTATTGTAAATTATAGAACTGAGATATTCATTAGGAGAAAATAAAAAACTGGTGCTCAAACTGAACAAAATAACAATTTAATGTATTACCTGAAAATTTGTATCACATTATTATCATAATTATTATCATGATACACACACACACACTATATATATATATATATATATATATATATATACTGTATATACTGTATATATACAGAGTCCACATTACAGTCAGATAAAGGTCACTTTTTCAAATTTAATTAATTAATTAATTTAATTATGAATGACATGCAAATCCGATGTGACCTCAAAAATGGAACTGAACAATGTGGCTTATAATTTGAACATAACAGGACACTATTCAATAAAATTTTATTTGTATAGCGCTTTAACAATTGTCATTTTCACAAAGCAGCTTTACACAATCAAAAGAATTATGGAAGTTTGTATGAAAAGTGAATGTGTAGTTTAACCACCCACAGGTGAAATTGGAGTGTATAAACTGTATATATGCACTATATATACATGTGTGTGTGTGTGTGTGTATATATA
>JAQMYJ010000017.1:15977615-15987690 GCA_030014305.1 Clarias laeviceps | reverse complement strand
TGTCTATGTTTTTTGTGTTAGTCCATTTTAATTTAATTTTATTATTATTATAACAGCTCAAGGAGCAACATGTTTGTACACTTTCTAAAAATTTTAGTTCTTTTTTTGAATAAAGGGTTGGAAATGAACGCTTTTCTTTTTTTTTTTTATCCGATTCATCGATTAATTGGAAAAAAAATCTACAGATTAATCGATTATTAAAATAATCGTTAGTTGCAGCCCTAGTCAGGATAACCTGTCACCACTTGATATTATCACTATATTTACAGAAGATGGAGATTTGATTTTGATTTATTGCCATTTTATAAGCATCACAATTTTATAAATATCACAATTGAATATTACATTGTCTTTGTAATTTTGTAACAAATTTAAGTCATTTGTTTGAACTTTTAAAAAAAGGTTGACATTTAAAAAAAGTCAAAAGTTCTATACCATAGCTTTATTGAACAGCTTCACAACTGAATTGAACATGATTTAACTCATTAAATGTAGCCTGTTAATTAATAACAATACAACCGAACTTCAAATTTAACTTCAAATGAAATCAAACAAAAAGCTAACTTTTTACTGAGCAGCACGTATCTCTGTCATCCACCATAATTATTATTTCTAAACAAACTTAGC
Source organism: Clarias laeviceps (assembly GCA_030014305.1). Lineage (NCBI taxonomy): Eukaryota > Metazoa > Chordata > Actinopteri > Siluriformes > Clariidae > Clarias > Clarias laeviceps. Next base: position 15,987,063 of record JAQMYJ010000017.1, on the reverse strand, counting down.
AAAGAATTTACTCCTACCACACGGGATGAGATGTGTGTGTGTGAATGGTTTAGAGTGCGCCACCTGTAGGATTATAAAGAAACAGCAACGTTGCATCGCCTCAAATGCATCCAAAGTCTCAAAACTCATCTTGACAGTGAGCATGCGGGTTGAGCGGCTGCGAGCATCAAGGCTAATTAGCGCTCAAGGTGTTTTGAGACTGATGTAAACATGTGGAGAGTTTAAAGAAAGAGGCTGACGGGAGGCTCAGTGGGTGATTGACTGGTGCATATTATAATCATAAAAATAATTGTTTAAAAATTACATTTTGGAGGCACACAAAACTAACCCGATTCATAACCGAATCAATTTTTTTCCCCAACTCTAATAATTAGTGCTGTTATAAGGGTTGTGATTGCAGGTTATGTAGGTCAATATTTAGGTCAATACTTGTGCGAAAAATTAAAGTTGCCCTGAATAAAACACTGCACTCACAATTATTATAAGTGATAATAAATGACTTACAGTGATACCAGAATTGCTCATTATTCACAGCTCACATCATTGGCAAACACCCACAGACTCAAACAAACAAAACAACAACAATAATAATAATAATAATAATAATAATAATAATAATAAAACAGTATGACGGTCCATGCTTGGTGCCAGCTCCAGAACGAAACAGATCTGTACAGCATACAATAAATCTATGCCTGCCGCTACAAGGTCAACCCTCCGGGTATGTGCAACACCAGTGTAAACACATGAATTCATTTATATCTTACCTTTTCGCTTCTTTTCCAGTGTTGCCCGCAATAAGAAGACTGGTGCAGACAAGTTACAGACAAGCCGTGCACGTGTAGGCTTTAAAAAGCTTTTCGTGCTTGCATGAGAACATCTTTCGCTTTAATAATAAGAGGATCTTTTTTCCCCCTCTGCTCTAAGTCCGTTGAGTAAGACTTAACTTTATGGGACTTTATAGTCGCATCTGAAAGCTAACTAATTTCCTTAAACATTTCCTGCCTCTGCTTCGTAAAAAGAAGTTATAGTCCAACATAATGAATGTAAAACAAGCAAACCTAATATAAGACAGATCAATACTGCATGCACAACATAGAAAAGCACACCATGTCTCTTGTAGTATGCAGTTCATGGTTGAACCTGGACTTGATATGTGGACTCTGTTTACAGGTAGTCCCCGACTTACGAACGAGTTCCATTCCTGAAGCTCACATGTCAAATGTAACAGTGTTGTCTCTGCACCTTTTAATCGCGAGTGGAATCCCGGGTACTATTTTGTCTTAGGGCTGTTTTCCACTGTATTGGACTGTGTACTTTTTGTTTTTTAAAATTAGTATTATTCACCATCAGGACAGCTTTACAGGACAGACATTTTCTATCATCGTGCTCATCATGCTCCCCCACACGTACAATATACCGGACTTTAGACATTTTATACATTTACTTACTCCCTGAGAATATTGTATATAATTATAAATATTGGTATCTGGTGTAGTGCAGTGTCTATTTTTTGTATAATACACGTGAGCTACTTCCGTGATGGAGCCAGAAGTAGAACCTCTCACTGTTCGTATCTGAGGAAATTCACAAGTCGAATGTTTGTAAGTTGGGGAACTGCATGTCTCAAGGACGAAAGACACATCCCTTGATGTGAGCTTCTAATCACAGAGCCAGAAAACCTACAATAATCACTGTATCCGTAACAATGCTACCATTTAGCAAGAACACGATGATAAGCTGATATAATTAGGCCTCATTATAACTTTCAACAGTTCATCTTATTTTCCCTAGTATCAGGACAGCTTGGCCTTTCTTTGACTTAAAATACAGTATGTCAAAACCTCACCCTTCATGTCGAGGACACCTACTATACCATGTCTCATCATCATTCATTGTATTCATCTCTTTTGTGTCTTGACATGCATCCATGTCTTATCCATATCTTCTGTATTCGGTCTGTGCTGCCTACAAGCATGGATTGTTCTTCTTCAACCCTATCTGCAGACAATTTTCCCCAGGCAATGAACCATGATTACAAATCTTAGGTCACCCTGGACTGACTGCGAAGATGAACCTCACTCCATGTTGGCTTTTCTCCATTTCCCACCAAATTAGAAGAAAAAAAAAAACTCTGGGATGAAAAGAAGAAAAAAAAAAAAGAGATGAAGGTGGCATTTCTTAAAAGCAGTCACGTCACATAGTGCTTCTTGTGAAGAAAAAAAAAAAAGTCAAAATGTGAAAGGAGCGAGGTAGCATGAATACCAAGTGGTTTTGGTGAGGATAGAATCAAATGAGTTCCTCGACACATAGAGCCAACAGAGAGTTGGAGCAGAGAGGGAATATTGAATGAATTCAATACAATAACACAAACAAACTTCTCGAAAAATCAATACTTTAAGAAGGAAAACAGTTCTTACCTCCAAATACACCACCCAAGGCATTACCAGTGTAGCCACCAGGAGATCCGCGACAGCGAGGCTCACGATCAGGTAATTCGTGGTCGTCTGTAGCGATTTCTCTCGGGAGACGGCCATACACACCAGGACGTTGCCGAAGACGATGATAAAGATGAGCAGCGTCAGGAGCATGGCGTAATAGTTGTACTGGTGCTTGGCTTCAATGTCGGTGCCATTGAAAGCCTCGCTCGTGTTGTCATGGTAGGTCTCATTGGCGCCATATTCCGCAAGGAAATCCATGAGCTGCTACCAGGAAAGATGTCTATAATTGAAGAAAAAAAAAGACTATCAGAAACCAAGGAATTTTTTCCTTTGTTGATAAATTTCACAAACACAATATTAAGCAATATGGAATAATTCCAAAATGATTGAATAGGGACTAAGAAACACTTTTAAAATTCACATTTAGCAGACACCCTTATCCAGAGTGACTTTTATCTCATTATACATCTGCACAGGTGAGGGCCTCAAGGGCCCAACAACGCTAACTTGGTGGTCATGGGGTTTGAACCTGGGACCTTCCCAACTGTAGCCCGATGCCTTAACCAGTGAGCTACTGAGACTTTATAAGGTAACGTCAATATGAGATGCAATAAATTAATAGTTAAATTGTCAAATGCATCAAATGCTGAATAATAAAAATGATGGCTTATTTTGTCTTCCTTATAATAAACTAATCAGTAGGGGGCATGGTGGAGTAGTGGTTAGCACTGTCGCCATGCACTTCCGGGGTTTGGGTTTGATACCCAGCCAGGTTCAATGCCTGCTTCTGTGTGCACGGAGGTTGGATGTTCTTCCAGTACTTGGTGGGTTTCCTCCAGTTACCTCCCACAATCTAATGACATGCAGATTAGGCTAATTGGCATTCCCAAAAATTGCCCATAGTGTGTAAATGTGCCCTGTTATGGATTGGCACCCTGTCTAAAAACATACTTTCAGTTATTATGATGTTTTCTCACTCATTTATTGTCTATACCGGTATATAAATCATAGGGGGCTTGGAGCGTATCCCAAAAGAACACTCTGGATGTCGTGCCAATCCATTGCGGTGTCCTGTGATAGATTGGCACCCTGTCTACGATGTACCCCACCTTGTGCCCTCCCGCGATGAGAATTTTAAGAAGTCTCCCGCGATGAGAATTTTAAGAAGACGGTAAAGAATAGCATATTCTAAAGGGATTTATTCAACTTATTCAGCAATTTGCCGACTATTACAATATTTTATTTACTAAAAAACATCATACTGCACTTTTTATCCATTTGTTACCACATTTCCTGTTGTTAAATGTGAAGCAAAAAAAGCAATTTCCTGTTTTCAGTTAGAACAACAAGTGAAATTTCCCTTTTTGTTTTTCTCCCTTATGTACCTAATAAGACACTAACCACTGCGCCACCGCGTGTAAAGCACTTAAATAAGCACATTAAAATAAATCTATGGTTTGTTCTGCAGCCAGAATTACTGCTGTTATAGAAACACATTCTGATCTATCAGCTTTTAAAAACCAAGTCTGAGAATCATCTAAACTGAAGAACTATTGTATAACCCTGTGATCTAACTTTGAGGTTGTGTTTATTGCACAAACCCCAATAAAAAGTACAATTAATAAAGGATCCCTGGTTGGCAGTGCAGAATCAGCAACAGCTTTGAATTTATGAATTTTTGCATTTATTGACGTGACTTTTTTGATAGAAAATGACATAATTTCATTATGATTCAAATGTAAGATTTAATTACACACTGACACCAAGAGGAAGAAAATATTGAAGGGGGAAAAAAAAGCAACCGCGAACGCTTTTCGAGCTTGTGGGTGGTGCGGATTATTAAACTGTCAGACAACAGGAACAAGCAGTGAATCCAAACAATACTGCTGAGCGTCATGCTAATCTTCATTTGCAGGCATAATAGCCGAGACACCCACGTCTCACCAGCACGCCTCGTCCGTTGCTCCTTCAATAACGTGCATTGAGCGGGAAAAGCATTGATTTCGTCTGCGCTGGAGAAGCCGAGGCTCTTTTCATATTGATCAGGAGATTTACAGAAAACAAACTCAGAACTCGCTCTTTCAATGATGTCTTTTACGTTTCATAGACCCTAAACCACCCTAAACTCAGAACATTTTCTGTCTGTATGTCTGTCTGCATGTCCGTCAGTCTGTCTGTATGTCTGTATGTCTGTCCAGCCAGATTTTGTCACAGCATCACGCAAAATTGGCTGGACAGAATTGAATGAAACTTTGGCAGTACTTCAGTATTTCCCTGACGTTTAACCTCCACCATGAATCAAATCAAATTTTTGAGTAGGAGGGAAGCTGTGAGCCAGATTAAGTCACAGCATCTAGCACTTTTATCCAATTTAGTGTCTTTTCCCTCAAGGTGGGCGTGGCTATAAGTCAATAGGGCCAATCAACGTCATACTTTAAACCACAATGCATCAAGAAGCCGGCAAAGACAGAAACAAAAGTGCGACACAGCTGGCTAACATCGAAAGCTGACCTCCAAAAAAAAATAAAAAAGGAAAGTACAAAAATATGAAAACTGAACCTTCAAACATGAATGGACAGATCGATGTACAGTATGTTTATTCTTCCTGCAGGAAATTTTAATTCAGTTTGTCTTAAACGTTCAGAAACCGTTGTGCTAAATGTGGAACGCTAGTATGAGATAAAACACGGGTCGTTAACACAGCAAACACAGCAGTCTGAGGTGAGGGTGTGTAAATACCCACTAAAATGCCCCCTGGCATGGATTCATTTATTATTTTTTGGATCAATAAGCCAGTTACTTTCACCACTGACATGACAGAAAGCATGTTGTTCAGGTTATGGAGTTGGGTTCCATGTTGCACCGTACCAAGACTGATTGGTACCAAGACATTGGCTTTCCTCGCCTCTCTAGACAAAACATAAAAAACGAACATATAATACAATTTTACTTGTTTATTATACATGCAACAATAGAGGCTACAAAAAAAAAAAAACAATAAGCACTTATGTAAATTTTTTGAGTAAGGCTAAATAACAGACATTAAATAAATAATGTTAAGAAAACCTAAAACTGCACCAGAGTCACTCGCACAATCCACCTGCCTGCACCAACACTGAGCCCCTCCTGAGCCACGCAGCCATATAAAGCATAGCTCGAAGCGATCATGGGTACACACAGCGCCAGGGCCAGGATGGTCATGTACAAACAGAGAGTGACTGGAGAGCAGGGACAGAACACGATGAACCACCTCACCCTCCCTCAACACAGACAACACACACAGCAGAGGAAAAAGAAACTACAGAAGCAGATAGGCACATCAATATATTTTGAAAAGAGATATGAGATGAGACATTACAATGATATTAGTTTTTACGATGCATTACATGGCCCATTTCATCCATGAAGCCGTGCCGATGTTCGCATCTCTCCTCTCCTCCTGCATCTGTAGGTAACCCTGGTGGTACTGTATAACCATTTGTTCTGTCCTGTTGAAAGATAATAACGTGCAAATGTGTGCTGGTGGAGTTCCATTTAAAAGTCATATGAAAATATGTCTAAAATGAACTTTGTGCTGCTTATTGCATACATAAATAAATACATGATAGTCATTTAGTCCTTCATACACGCTCTGTGTATTATCTACACATAAATTACATGAATTACCCAAATCTCATGTTTTGCAGTGTAGTAAACCTCATCCCTGCTCTGTGTTTATTTCTCTCTATGTCGACTCCAAGAGCGCTGCAGTCTACCTCAGTAAAAAAACTTTACAGCCACGTCAGAGCAAGGAAGCCTGCCGTTATTATTGGTAGGTATACTTTTTTATTGCTATACTATATCATATAATATGATATAATATTATATATATTAATCTCTGTTTTAATGTTATCGTTCTGGAAAACAAACATGCAAAAGCATTCTCAGAAATACGCCTGGTTTTATTATTTATATATATATATTTTTTTCAGACTGTGATCAAAATAAAATGCAATATTATTAGGTGCTAACATTTTCCATATTGTATTTCCATGAGCACTTAATAATATTGCATTTGATTTTGATCACAGTCTGATTCAGTAAAGATGCGTGTGATATTTCACACATGGCTTTGACTTACTGAATACGTCACGTCATAGAAAATATTGAGATATAATATTTGGTCCATATCGCCTAAACCTAGTTTATACTGTACCTCTAAAGATTTTTTTTACTGAACCTGATATCCTTTATAACTAGACCTAGAACAATTTATTTAGTTATGAATCATGATTCACGCTGACTTCAAAATCAATTTCTTAAAAACTATTTTTAATAATAGAGATGAACCGGTCGACCAAAACAGTGACCAGTGGCGCGGATAAAAACCAGCGCAGACACGTCCGAGTGGCGTGACAGAAACACATGTTCATGGCGTTACATTATTAAAACTCACACATGTTAAAAACACCTGATCTGCCTTTCTCTTTAAACTCTGTAAGCGCAATAGTCTCAAACCCATTCATTACACGCACTCGCACTAATTAGTCTAAAATTGCGTGAATTAGAAGCCCGCGTGCCCGAGTTAGATGCCGCCCACGCCAGCGCCCACGCAGCCGCTCAATTCTCACACTCTGGGGGCGTTTGAGGAGGCGAAACATCGCCGTTTCTTTATCATCCTACAGGTGGCGCACTCTGAACTATTCACACATTTTCATCCCGTGTGGAATTATTTCCTTAGTTTGTTTAGACATAATAATTAGCGGATGACAGAGATACAGTATGCGCTGCTCCGTTTAATGCTAAACTCTTGTTAGAAAATCAGGGGAAAATGTAATATAGAATCAGGATATTTATAAAATCTTATATTATCGTGATAAAATCATATCGGGAGGTTACTGGTAATTCATATCCCTATGTACTGTATAATCAACTTATACTAAATTTCTCGCTATTACTATATTCTTCAGCATTGCAAAACACAGCAGATACATAACCTTATCTGATAAAAAAAAAAAAAAAAAAAAAACTGAACTGATTAGGCATGTGGCAATCTAACGACTTCATCAAATCAGGACATTAACTGTGTGATGAAACAGCCTTGAGCCAGGATCTTTTTTAGATGTCTTCATGCTGACTGTCTTTAACCTGTCAATCAAGGCTAGATTGCTCAAATATTGAAGATTACTAACAATTATGGAGATGCCAATATATTTTACACATAAAAACACGATTTTAAATTCAAAATCAGCTACTTGACACAGTGAGATCAGTAGTTTAACATTACAGATAATAGTGTCTTTAAATTGTGATTGCAATTTAACACAAAATATATTGTATTGTCTTTCTGCACAGCACTGAAGCACTTTTACAGTATAATGTCTCCTACCCAAACACTACGAGTGCACAGATGGACTACCCTTCATGTTTATTATTGTGCAGATATTCATAATTATAGCTTTGAATCAAAGGTAAACTTTCCATTCAATTTGATTCGATTTGGGCATCACAATGTTTTTTAATCGATTTGATTGAATAGCACCGATGCTTACAGTCTGAACTTTTCTCAAGCAGCTATATTTCTTACATGTTTTGAATTATGAATAAACCCAAAAAGTACCTAATGGACATTAAAATGTTCTTATACTGGCAAATATATTGGCCAATAAACTCAAATATTGAGCATTTCCAAATACTAAAATGTTCCTATGTTGGGTATAAACTCAATTTTGACAAAACTCAGGATTGAAGAGATTTGTATTTTCTGTAACTTCTGTAAAAGCTGTAACTTATGTTTTAGGGAATTTGTTTATTCATAATGTTTAGATGTTTTCCTAAATAATTTTAATGTGTGAATCGATTTTCGAATCAAGTAACAAAAGACTAATTGAACTGCATAAATGGTGGCACGGTGGCATAGCAGTTAGCTTAGCAATAAGTAATTAGCTTAGCGGTAGGATGCGATTCAATACATGATGATGTCCAAAGACATGCAAATTAGGTTGAATGGCATTCCCAAATTACTCATAGTGTGTGAATGTGTGTATGAGTGTTTGCGTGTGTGCGCTGCATGGACTGGCACCCTGTCCAGCGATGTACCTCGCCTCGTACCCAAAGTCTCCTTGGACAGGTTTCAGGCTTCCTTCAACCCTACACAGGATATGTGGTAGTAGTATACAGAAGATAAAAGAATGAATGAACTGCATATTCCCACAGTTCTACTTATAACGTCTAATAACTTCCTTCAAACTTATTCTACATATGCTTAACATTTACGCTTTTCTAAGGCTGTTTTCAGGTATAATAATAATAATTAATTAATGCATTAATTAAGAAATGCATTTCAGGCCAGACTGGTGATCTGGTAAAGACATGTCAATAATAATAATAATAATAATAATAACTTGACTAATTGATAACATTGAAAACAAAAATGTAAGATGTGCAAGACGAATTATGATTATAGTGCTCAATCTGTGCTCACCATCCGACTTACATGTCATGTTTTTATTCCCTTTAATTCATCACATTTATTCTTCCCATTACAATCAATTTAGGGAAATTGAAAGGGAAAAAAAAAAAAACCTCCATCACCCAGACAACCTTTCCCCTTGAGGACAATCTTCCTCTGTTAACAGATTATCCACACAATTTAATTACTTAAAAAGGCGTGACATGGAAACTGAAGATAATCAATCTGAAAAGTCTTGCACTCAGAACCTAGAGACCACACACACACACACACACACACACACACACAACACTATTACATAAACATCTAGATTAAACTATGTTTTAGCTTTATTACTATTGTATTTAATACAATTAGAAAGATTTGTGAATTGAGAATTAAAATGCATTATCTTGTTTTGGAAGTTTAGAGTTCACACTAATACATGACTGTAACTTTATTCTAAATGATACAGCGAATGATAAGATGTTGATATATAAACACTACCGTTCAAAAGTTTTAGAACACTTGCAAATTTCTTTGTTTTTGTTTAGTGATTTATTTTCTACATTCTACA
>JAQMYJ010000017.1:15944779-15977515 GCA_030014305.1 Clarias laeviceps | reverse complement strand
ATTCCTTTACAATGTAGAAAGAAATAAAAATCAGGAACCATCATGGAGTTAGAAAGTGACCCCAAACTTTTGTACGGTCGTGTATATACGCTTTAAGGTTTTCCACATGTTGTTGTTTCCCACTTGACTTAAAATGGATTTCATTCTTTTTTCATTTTTTTTTTTTTTTTGAGATGCGAAAGATTTACAGAAGGCCAGCCATCACTATAGCACTCCATCAATCAGGCCACTATGGTAGAGTGGGCAGACAGAAGCCATTCCTCACTAAAAGGCACATGACAGCCTGCTGTTTGTTTGCCAAAAACCTGACGGACCCTCAGACCATTAGAAACAAAATCCTCTGGTCTAAATATTCGTTGACGACCGTTTTCGCCGAGACGATGACGAAACGTGTATTGCACGAGTATTACTCGGGCCAAAGAGAAGAGACGATATTTGGGCCCATTTTCTTCATACTGAACCAGAGAGAAAAAGCCATGGGCAGTGTGGGCACACAATTCCTGGGAAAAAATCCACGAACTTGAAGAGACGCATCAAGATATAAACCATTGGCAAACATATTAATTTAATAGGTTAGCAAATGATTGTGACCTATAGGAGCTACTGTATCCTTACAACAGTCCAAGAGTGTTCATTCATAATAATCTTATTGCTAAAATGTTACGTTCCCTTTGACTAAAACTAAAACTTTAAGTCGACTAAAACTTGAGTAAACAAAAATAGGATAAGATTGACTAAAGAGGAGAACACTAACAGGGACATTTATCCCAGGACTAAGACTAAAATTGAAAATAGCTGACGAAATGAATTATAATTACTGCAGACACAAAGATTAAACAATTTGGAATCTGGAAATCAGGCAGTGCGCATCATCTTATGAAAACCATCATTACACTCAGACATGCTGTGGGGATGTTCTTCTGCAACTGGACTAGCAATTTGGCTGTTAACCACTGCGACCTTGAATTAGATTTAAACTAAATATTTGGTTCATACTTCTGCAGACCAAAGTATCATATTGGTACCAAAGCTATGCAAACCAATACAACACCAAGGATGCATTCTGACAATCCTCCATCCATCCATCTAGGAACCTCTGTAGGACAACTAGGGACCGTTGAGGCCAATTTTAACCATCGTATTTGTACGATCCCATTTGTACGACCGTGGTAGGACCTCAGGTCAACACTCACACATTATAACGCCTAATCTGCATGTTTTTGGATGGTGGAAGGAAACCCACCAAGCATGGGGAGAACATGCAAACTCCATGCATGGCGATCGAACCCAGGACCTGGAGTTGCAAGGAGACAGTGCTAACCACTAAACCACCGTGCCAGCTGCCTTTGACAATCCTAAATGGCACGAACCTCATTTCATGGACAAACTCGCACTTTAGCGCTAATAAAACAATGACTGATGCAAGCATGCAGAGAAAAGCGGCAGCTGTGTCAGACCTTATACCGAGCATCATCCCTCTGCAGGAACTACCAAGAATGCCTTTAAGAGCATCGAGCCGCTTCAGACATTCCCTCACATTGTCTGGGTTATTTATTTTAAACCTGGTCGATAAACGAGTCACATTGTCCATTAGCTGTTCGTTAGCCGTAGCTTTACGCAAGGACAGAAATGGGTATTTTCCCCTGAAAGATCCAGCCTGTATGAATGTGAGAACTGATGAACTTGCAGCTCAGACGTGTTGAGTTTGCACTTATTGAGTCCTGAATGAATTGGATTACGTGACGGATAATGCAGAAATTATTGAATGAATGTTCATTTTGGCATCATGATTCCCTCCAAGTGAGACATGTGACTGTTTTTCATCCTCTAGAAAATTGCAATTGCTACTGAACTCTAATGATGATGACGATGATATGCATGAATGACAAGCATAATCACATTGCTATAATTTACTCATTTAAATATGCAAGAAGAAGGAGAAGATGGAAAAGAAGAAAGCTTGACTCTGTCCCGTATTGTACTGTCACTTATTTGCATTGCTTTATTTTGGTGCTTGATTGGTCCTTCCTTGGTCTCTCTCTCTCTCTCTCCTCATTAGCTTTATCTCTTGCCTCATTTTATGCCTAAATTTGAGGTATGATGGTATTTGAAGTATCTAAGTTGGCACCTGATGTATGTGCACCAAATTCCTGTCAAGTCCAACTCAACCCCCTGACACAATACTGTGGTTTACTATTACAGAACAGTCAGTTCAGGGATATTTTAATGTATCTATTCGAATTTATTCCTTCCTAGACTCCATAATGCTTTTAATGCTTATAGCAACCTAATTACTTCTAATGTGGCGATATCAATAAAGTACCCTAAATCCTCTAGTCAGCCTTTGAAAATTATTCCACTCACATCCTTTCATTTCATTTTTTTCATTTCTTTTCTACACAATGACTGACTTACATATAAACCATTTAGTTGCTGTGCTGGGAATGCGAGCTTTTGCGAGCTTTTGCTCCAGAGACTTTGAGCATCGTCAGGCAAGAGAGGGATTAGACTGCTGCCGGGAATAAAGAAGATCATGTCAGTACAGGTCAAGTAACAATTACCAACTGGCGCCCTGAGATAATGAATGGAGCGAGACACTTAGGGTTAATGAAGGTGTCTTTCCTGCTTCTTACTGACAGTCATAATGATCTTTGACCTCTATGCTCTCTCTAGCTTTCCAGTCTATCCAAGATACCATTTCCTACCATATGCACAAGTCTCGTTCAGTCATATGTGAGATTTATTTAAAAATCTTTCCGACGAGCCGATTTCCAACACGATGAAAAATGTGACCTGAATGGTGATGCCTTAAGGCTGTGCAATATCAGAAAACATCAAGTTTTCCATCACGGGAGGCTACAAATTAAGGTTGAAATATCAGTGTGTACAGCATCAGATATCAGAGACAAACATCTCAACAAAATATTCATGCAGAAAAAAAAATCAGCATATCACAATAATATAATAACTGAATCTAATTTTAAAAACATGCTAAAGGCCAGTTGTGAAATAAAGATGTGAAAGCACTACGTAATTGTCAGAGACAAATCCATTTGCATTCCAAAGTCAAATTTTCAAACATCTCTTACTTCTAAAATCCCACTGGAGGACACAGTAATCACAATCGTCTTTATACTTTAACGTCTTTATACTGAAGAGAAAGGTGAAACACCTCACATGTAAGCACATGCAGTACACAAAAACAAGCCCCCAGAATTGAGGGGTTGTGTATGAAAATGGCCGAAATTCCTGAATGGTTAATGTCACACTTCTGTCAAAGCTGAAAGTCTTGACTTTACTCGCATCTTAAGTGTTTAATTTCAATTTCAGTGGTGATGGGACACAGAGGTCTATTGACAAACAGCTTATCTTTGTTCCAAAATTTATGGGCCTGACTGAAAGTTTTTGCTATTTTGTTACGCATAAAATGTGCTGATGATTAATTATTTATGGTTGTTTACTTGGACGAACGTTGCATACATCTCCAATAAACAAAAACAAATCTAAGAATTTGAAACACGAGGTTGAATTTATTTTGGGCTTTCTGATATCAACACAGGGTCAACATTAAATATACAGGCTCAAATGTACAGTATACAAATACTGGCTAAGATAAGTCATTCAGTTATGCTGAAACTTCTAATATGCCATTTAAATTACCAAGCTCAAGGCTTCTCAACTTCCCATTAGTGATGATGGACTGGAAGTACAGTAATAGCTTCTCTCTATAACACAAAAAGGGTGTGTTTGACCAAGACACAATACAACGGGAAATTTCAAGGAGCTTAGTACAGATCTGAGAAAGAGGACGGTAGATTTACACAAGTAACAAATGTTTGTTGTAGCCATTTCTAAACAACTGCAGATTCCAAGATCAATTCAAAGAACTGGGCATAAACTAGGCAAAAGGCTTTGAGAGGTGGAACCACTTTTCCAAGGTCTGGAAGAAGACCCAACTGTCACCTTCAGCTGATAGGAAATTGGTCCGAAACAACCCAGGAACCACCAAGACACAAGTCTGCCATGAACTAGAAGCTGTGGAACTCCAGCAGCTACTACAGTCAACTGAGATTAACATCACCGAGGCCCTGCTCCAAAATCAACACCTTCAAGCTCAACTAAAGTGTGCAGCTGATCACATGGACACAGAAAAAGCCTTCTGGAGAAAATCTTGACCAGATGCATGTTTGGATGAGTAAAGGTAAGTCACTGAACCACAAAAACACTGTACCAACTGTTAAGCATGGTGGCGGTGGATGTATCAGACTTATTTCGTTAACAGTGGAACTGCTGACTCGCACCAAGTTGATTCTTCAGCATAATCTCAAATCATCAGCTGGACAGTTGAGGCCTGATCAAGTCAAATTTTTGGAATGGATAAACCAACTTAAAGTTTTAGAGACTCAACCCTATCAAAAAATTTGTGGGCTCAAATTCTGTCAAGAAGAGTGTTCACAAAATTCTGCCAGAAGCTGGTTGATGGCTTCCAAAAGCATCTGTTGGAAGATTCTACCAAGTATCATGTGTGCTACACATTTTTGTTCCATATTGACTTCAAAAAACTTTAACATAGTAAAACTTGTGTGCCAAATTAATTCCTGGGTTTTTCTTTTATTAAATATTAGATTAATACTAATATGCATGTGATAAAATCATTCTGCCCTAAAAAATAATAATAATAAAAAAAAAAAACTGTTAAAATCAATACATGCCCAATATTGACATTTCTGATCATTAGGGGTGTCAAAATTAATCGGTTCTACGATGCATTGCGATGCAGACGAGGACGATTCGGTATCGGTTCAGTAATAGACCATAACCGATTATAACGTACTGACGTTTTTCTGACTTTCTTGTCATTTGCCACATACAGTACGTGCTTTGTCGCAGTAGAATACAATGGCTGAGGGAGGCGGACCTCGAGTGCGAGTAATTAAAAATGCTCCGACTACTTTAAAAGCCGACATCTGGGCACATTTCGGCTTTTATGAACAACCTGATAAGCACGACCTGAAGAAGACACACGCTGTGTGTAAATCATGCCACGCACAAATAAACTATGCAGGAGGTAATACCACTAACTTGAGAAACCATGTTAGCCGTTTTCACCCTGAGCTGTTAACGTCTGTCAGTGCCAAGGTGGACTCAGCTCAGCCAAAAATAGATCAAATGATATCAACGTTGCCACCCAACTCGGAGAGTTTTATAGCAAAGGACATACGGCCCTTTTCTGTGGTGGAAAACCCCGGGTTTCGCCACCTGTTAAATACTCTGGAGCCGCGATATAAGCTTCCCTCACGCAGCCACTTTTCAGAGAAAATTGTGCCGGAACTTAGTCACACACGGGTGTTCATCTGGCAGACTACTGTCTCAGGTTGTCGAGGAATGGCAGGTATGAGATAAAGATGTAGTGCTTGTGACAGATAATGCGTCGAACATGATCGCTGCAGCTCAATTCGGAACATTCCCTCACGTAAAATGCTTCGCGCATACAGTGAATCTGGCATCGCAGCGCGGGCTTAAAGTGGTCACTTCTAGATATAAGTTCTAAAGTACTAAAGTTTATTTTGGTTTATAATTTATAATGTCATGTTTATACATTTGCTCAAGAAGTGTGTTTTCATTGAGAAGGTAAAATTAAAGTTTCAGTTCATATATCTGACTGTTTGTGTTTATTAACAAAATTATATACATGTGAATTAAAATTGAAAATTGAGTATGCAGTGCATCGTCAATGCATCGTGATGCATCGAGATATTGTATTGAACCGAATCGATGACATGATAATCGTAATCGAACCGAACCGTGAGACCAGTGTACTGTAGGTTCACACCCCTACTGATCATGGTGAGTGTAGGTAAACTTCTAAATGCAACTACTGCATCTGAGTGATAACAGAATATGATAATCAGAGTTGTAACTGTAGGTCAAAGGTCAAGCATGTGTTTCACTAAAGAATTCAATAATTATGTTTGTGTGGCATAATTCTATTCTAATAAGCCACTCAAAGAACAGATCTGCATAATGCACAATGACCTTTCTGCACAATATGTTAAAAATGCTTAAAGCCTTGTGTAAATACACCTTTTTTAGACTAATACTAGGCCTTTATTTGTTTCTTAGCAAAGGTCAAATGTTTGTACTTGATAAGTAGAGAAAGACCTTAGGGCAAAAACTTGGCGCAGTAACTTCAATAAAGGGCATTATGATATCTTTGTAGTTAATTTGCTCCCTAATTTAGTCGTGTCCAATTCCTTCCCCAGTCACTAGGGGGCTCCCACATTAAGGCTACTACTACCACTCAGTCGGGTGTGCTCTCACATGTTTCCTCCGAACCACGTGACGCCAGCTGACCGCATCTTTTCGAACTGCTCGCTCACGCACCGTTGGGGGCGGAATAACACACTCGGAGGACAGCGCTATCTGCTCCTTCCCCTTGCGTGAGCTCACAGATGCCCCTGATTGGCTGTAGATCCGTGATTAATGTGGGAGCACTAAGTACCTCTCATCCCTCCCCTCTGAGAGAGCTCGGCCAATCAGCTCTCTCTAGACCTCCGGCTGTGAGAGATTACAGCATCAACCGGGGATCAAACTCGCGGGTGATAGGGCGAGCACTTTATATTTCTATAGATAGACAGATACTGTAGATAGATTCAGCACCTCCTACTATCTTCCACCCTTGCACTCAACCAAACAGAAGAAAAACACAGCATGTATTCAGTACCACGGTCAGTTCCGCGCAGAAAAGAGGCTTGGCGCCTCAACTTGTTTAAATATTAAATTTTGTTTGATGATCTCAACCATATAAGTGTGACCAATATGCAAAAAAATAAATAAATAAACAAATGGAAAGGTGGCAAATACTTTTTTTTTTACAGCATTGTAGATAGAGTACTTTATTAATTCCAAAGATAAACTGTAAGTACAGTACTTTATAGGTGGTATGGTTTGAACATTTGAAATTGGTATGATGGTATTAGGTTAATAATATCAGTTCCTAATGACTGATAATTACAGTTACTTCAACTGTCTCTATCATGTATCTATCATGTTGTTATAATCGGAAAGAAAAAAAGAGACTGGGAGGAAAGGTGGCACATGCCATCACTGCTAGACATAATAATTACTTTGCAAACATGCTATGTGGCAGCAATGGCAGAGGCCATCATATAACATGTCTTGAAGAGAAAAGGATTACACAGCCAACAGGTTTGTGATGCATTCATGTTCCTCACTCATCATCTATATCGCTTTATCCTGTATTCAAGATCACGGGGAGGGGCAGGAGCCTATCCCAAGAGACTCAGGGCATAAGGCGGGGTTCACCCTGGACGGGGTGCCAAGCCATCGCAGGGCACACACACTATGGACAATTTGGGGAAGCACCAATTAGAATAATCTGCATGACTTTTGACTGTCGGAGGAAACCGGATTACGCAGAGGAAACTCACCAAGCATGGGGAGAACATGCAAACTCCATGCACAGAGAGGCGGGAATCGAACCTGACCGGGTTTGAATCTGACAAAACAATCAAATAGTTTGCTGTTTGGTGGAATGTGCTTGTTCTCATTGTCTTGAAGAACCATACGCATATCAAACTTGGTGCATGTAGGTGAAACTGGATGCCTATACTAAAGAAACATTTTAAATGAAGTGACATTGAGCCCCTGAGCAATCTTTTGTGAGGCCCTAAAGACCAGCATATCTGCTTTTCCAAACCAGGTTTCGTGAGAACCTTTTGAAAAAGACAACAGTGAGGTAATTGTGACACCATAGCAACCCTGAGATGCCATCCTGCTTATTATATTCCTGCTGCGAAGATTTTCATCTAGCTCCAAGAACCCTTCACTGCACCGCCGAGAATGTTTGAACAGCAGGGGACCTGAAGATCAGGAAACATGCAAAACTGTGTGCTTTTCTTTTCGCTCTGTACAGTATGCAGGTGCGAAACTCCCACAGGGTGAAACGGGGATCTCCTGCTGCTTCTGGTATACTTCAATATAGAAAAAGTTTCAGGTAATAAATGAACAATTACCATGGGCTCTGCCAGATGTAACGTAGGAAGATGTGATGTGACAGAACAACCTTCATCATATAAACATTTCAGGGTGATAAACATAATGGCAAGTATCATGCTGCAAATTGTACACATATCCCTGACCTGGCCGTGTGGACAGATTGCACATCCCTATCCAGGGTGACCACGGTGATGAATCAAACTCAGCTCCCTACTAAAAAAGCATCAACCCTATAAAACTGTACACAGAGGTTGAGTTCCGACTTGAGACCTGATAATAGAGCACCAATGTTTCCCCGTATAGAACTGAGTGGCTTGCAGGTTTGTTCCGTGACCGTGGAAGTTATATGAGGAAACCTATTACTCTCGGTTTCTCTCATGCCCTTTCTTTCTCCTGCCAATGCAGCTGAATTTCCCAGCTGGCCCTGGGGCTACTGGAGCTGGCTCTGCCTGGCTGATGCTCCTGCTCTGTCTGATCTCATACAGTATGTGGGCCAAGCTGTTTGTGTAAAAGAACATAACCAGAGGATGGGAAGAGCTGCATATGCTGAAACGTTGTGTGTGTGACAAAAGCTGCAAAAACAGCAAATTGACTTCCAGTCGTTCATATCTAATATACACATTGGACCTCCTTTGCTCTTTAAATTGACTTGTGCATGTTTTTGTATGCATTTCCATTGATTACCTTTGTTTCTTTTTTTTTATATTTATTACCTGGTCAGGTTGCTTTTTCCAGTGTTTCTTTTGTGTCTGACAGAAACATTTACAGCCCACTTCCCTATGGACTCAATGGAAAAGTACTACAGCAATCTCTACCATGGAACACCCTTGGGTTATGTTTTAAACAGGACACACTGCTACCTCTGCTGTCACTCTTAGTATGTCCACCTACCCACCAGTTAGCAGACACACAAAAGCAAATGGCATTGCTTTCTATCTTTGTCCTATATTTATTTTTGGGAAGAAAAAAAAAAAAAAAAACGCTAAACATTGTGGCACCAGGGCATGGCTCCACAAAACCTCTGGGGGTGTGCTGTGGTGTCTGGCACCAGCATGTTAGTGGCAGATCCTTTGGGTGCTGTAGGTTGTGGGGTGGGGCCTCCATGGATGCCAGGCTAGACCGAGATTTGGGGTATTTAGCAGCAAGACCAATAACCTTGAACTTTCTATATTCAGCAGAATGTGAAAAAAAATAACCAACAAACAAACGAACACTGGTCGTGAGCTTAGTCCTCCTCTACATATCCTTCTCCTCCTTCTCCAAACGATGGATGAGCTGGTGGAGACCGTCTTTGAAGAAACCTTCTTTTTGGCTCTTAAGGAAAAGTTCCACCTCGGTAATCACCTTGTCATCGTCTTTGCCATAAAGTGAGTTCTTCGAGTGATGGAAGAGGAAGAAGTCACTTGGTGCGAGGTGCAACTTTTATTATCGTCCCTCGGACCCTTCTATCATAGCCAGCACTGAATGTTTCTTAAATTTGTTCTACATTTTCTTTTCTGTGAAATTGGCCCCACAGGCATAGATGAGCCTTGGTCGTCCATGATCATGCCACCAGTTTATTTGTATTAAATTGATCATCAGTGTTCATTCAGTTCACCTGATGGTGGCATTAGTGTGTGGCTGATTGGCGTGTACTGGCAATGTAAAAGATTTTAATGCAAAGTGTGTTTGTTTTTTCAAAAGGACAAGGAAATTTCTTCTTTTTGTTCATATATAAGGCTCGTCTGTTGTTTGGATGGTTGATTAAGAACATGATGTCATGGGACCTTGAAATCTAGTTTTAATCTAGGGTTTTATCATACCGGGAAAATTTCCACCTCCCCAAGGATGATGGATATGGACTGATATTGTAAACAACTGATGTACGTAAGTAGACAATAACAACAATCAAGTCTATTCAATACCATTTGATTGCTTAACAGGCTTTAAAATGATGTTCTTTATTAAACCAGTATAATGATTTCATAACATGTTTCAGTCAAATACCAGACACAGAAAACAGAAAATTTTTAACCCTTTTGTTACACTGAATTTGTTAAATTCTAAACCTCAGGCTTCCACATGATATGATACAATTTTGATTAATATGGCAAAAATTCACAATTTGGAGACACCACTGAACTTCCCACTATGCGGTTTAATTTAATAGCCTCCAATCAATATTGATATCGAATCACTATCTTTAAATGATCAATAACGACATCAAGTTGGACTGTTTTTAAAGAATCAGACTTGCAGGCAAATTAACTTTCCAGCCTATTAAATTATTACATTATTTACACAAGTGTTTTAAAAAATAATCTTCTGCGCACCAATTGTTCATCCTTATTGATGATAATCAATTTATAATTGTTTAAGGGGTTAATTCATCAACTGAAATCACCCTCTAGTGATTTGAATAATTACCAAACATCTACGTGTGAAGGTCATGAACATTTATTTTTAGTTCTCTCTTACACACATTCATACATTGCTTTTGATGAAAGTAAATACCGAAACGATTTAAAAATGACACATGACATGACATCAATTTTACGACTTCTCGCTTGACTCAGGATGAGTAATATTTCCCTCTGAAGCAATTTAAGGACAGTCAAGCAAATAAAATTAAGTCCAAGCCATGTTTAATTTGTCTTGCTGTCTGTGACCTTTTTCCCTGAGTTGGCTGAAATCTGATACTACGTGACACCAGGACATAAAGCTTTGCAAATTGTCTCTCGGTTCTTAAAAAAAAATAGAAAAAGGAAAAAGCCAGTGGGCAAATGTCTCCGTTCTGTCTTGATCGTGCTGCTTGGATCTCTGGCTGCGATTCAAAGAAAGAATAAACAGTGAGCGTTTGCACTTGCGTCATGTCTTCATGCACCATAATGACTATACAGTTACAGTTATAGCTCCCCCTGCTACATGATTCTTCAGGTGTAAATGACCCAGAACGCATCTGCTAACTCCACATGCAATTCATCTTATTCATACAAATTAGCTCTATTAATAAAAACCAGCCCTGGATATCGTCGTGAGGCTCTTTTCCATATACTTAGCAACTAAGTTTATTTACATCACTGAGTTAATTAATGAAAAGTTCCGAGTGGATAGTTAATAGGGTATTATGTGTGCTGGTAGCAAAACTACCACCGGCTCAATGGAGTCGAGTGGAGCATAGCAGCAGGGGCTTGTTCTCAGCAGCTGAGTGGCGTCTGGATCGATATCGATCTCTAAACCGAAACAATAAGCGCAAGCTCCGTGGTGTTAGTGGTTTATCCAGGAAAAGCTCAGCTGATGCAGTGCTGGACAATCAGTCCAACCTTTTAGAAATTAAACAGCAGATGATAAGGTGATGTATTTAAATGCACCAAATACTGTCTGATGCCTGTCTAGAGAAAAGCAATCGTATATATTAGGCAATTATTACGCTACATTAGATCTAACCTGTCTTTTAGAAAGCAGTATTTTAGACCATTAGGTTTCATCAAGCAAATGCAGGAACACTTTACAACTGGTTTAATGCTACTGCATTAAAGGTCTATTCATGCATTAATTACTACATTTAAAACTAGTTTAATGTTAAAGGTACAGTATTATGTCAAAGGTATTTAGCTAATAGTCCAGCTACAAAATGTCCTAGTTTCTGGTAACTAAAGCAACTAAACATGACTGAATTAAAACAGTTACCTTTAAATGCTTAACTAATAATTCATTCATTCATTCATTTTCTAGTTCGCTTAGAGGGAAGAAGGGAGTCTATTTAGGAAACTTCGACAGGGTGCCCGTCCATAGCAGAGCACTCACGCTCACATCACAACCTATAAGCAATTTAGGAACGTCAATTAACCTAATCTGCACGTCTTTAGACTCCAAACACACCGACCACAGGGAGGAATTGAACCCCCATCTCGGGAGGCGTGAGGCGCTTAACTATTAATGATTAGCTATAATTAAAATGCATGACAAAGTAGTTTTGTTTTGCAGAGTATGTTTTTTTCAACACCCATGTTTTCGTTGACTAATCAGACCAAAAGAAGTAAAAGATAAAAAAATAAAAAAAAACTCTGAAAATGCTCCCTTTTGTTCAGCAAAATAGCATGTGTTTGGCCATCACTAATCACAACAGAGAATCTACAGAAGCCAGCAGTGCTGAGCTGTAGCCATTTTTCCACAAAAAAAAAATCTTCTCTAGCATTTTTAATATAATAAAAAACCTCTAAGAAAGAAATTAACATATATCCAAATCATATCCAGTAGGGACATGAATCACCAGGGACCATATTATATTATAGCTTATTATATTATCACAATATCTACTGTAGGTGCTGATTTGATTTTTACTGCAATTAGAGTCATGATTTTATAAATATCCTGATTCAATATATATATTTTTTATATTTTGTTACTTAGCAAATAATTTGCTACCAAAAGAAGCAAAATTTTGAATGCACCTTCTAATTCCATCGTCTTTCTTGATTTTTGTTTCTTTCTACATTGTAAGACAATGCTGAAGGCAACAATAATCTCCTCTGAACAGTTGATATTGAGATGTATCTGCTACTTCTGCTCTGTAAAGCTTCATAACGGCTCTAATCTGAGGTGCTGTTAGTTAATTGGTGATTTCTGATCCTAATAACTCTAAATGAACTTCTCCTCATGCAGCAGAAGTCAGTTTTTGTCCTGCTTTCCTGTGATGGTCTTTATGAGACACAGTTTCATCATGATGCTTGATGAGTTTTGCAAAGGCACTTGACGGTACTGTTCTTACAAGAACTGTTCCAGATCAGCTGACCTTTCTGTCTTAAAATAACATAGTTTTGAAAAATAAATCCAGTATTGTTCTAGAATGTCAAAAATAAATCTAAACTTGTGTCCAAACTTTTGACTGGTACTGTAAAATCATTTTAAAAAACTGAGCCAGTGTGGTGATATATATTAAAAAAAGAAATGTAATATATAATAGAATAGATTTTCTGATATCCAGTATCAGTGTAACTGTATGCAAAAGCCATGGTTTTGGTGCATAGCTCAGTTTTAAAGACAACATTTTGGTAGGGTTTTCAGTAAAGACATGAAATTTCTTTTCATTTAAAAATTTAACCTGCAAGCATACAAACTTGTACAAACCAGCCATAATGTCCTGAACCATAAGGAATGCACATAAAGCCAATGGTAACCTGGGTATCTACAGTGAGTGCTCAGTTGTTTAAGAATAGTAACAGCACTACCTACAGTATAGCAAACAGTTAAAGAGATGCTCCTTTTTTAAAAAAAAAAGGATATTTGAAGGACAATTTTAATCATTACGCTCACTATTCGCTCCTGGTGATGGCACTGTTACTATTTTTGCACAAACCAGTGAACCATTCTTTCTTGGTAGAGTAAATGAGGAGAATATCTTTCATCCCCTGTCAACTTAGAGTATTTGCATTTAATTAAAGCAGACATTAGTTTCTTAAATTTAAAACACTAACTACATAGTTCAGTGTTTGAGTCAGGTGCCTAGCATGTTGCTAACAAAACACGAACATGTGGGCTTCCAGATTCCCACCTCATCTCTTGAACAAGCCAAAATCGGAAATGATGTACAGTTAAACCTTGGATTGCGAGCCTAATTAGTTCCCAGGAGCATGCTTGTATATTAAAACACTCGTATATCAAAGTGAATTTACCCCATAAGAAATAATGGGAACTCCGGTGATTCGTTCCACAACCCAAAAATATTAATCTAAAAATAATTAATACAAAATATAAAGTAACACACGCACACACTAACGGAATCATCGCTCCATGACTGAGAGTCTCTGTCAGCAAACTGGAGTCCTTAACGGTAAACCTCTCTAATGAGACTTTTGCTT
This sequence comes from Clarias laeviceps, assembly GCA_030014305.1. NCBI lineage: Eukaryota > Metazoa > Chordata > Actinopteri > Siluriformes > Clariidae > Clarias > Clarias laeviceps. The sequence continues at coordinate 15,963,656 of JAQMYJ010000017.1, read as the reverse complement.
TTGCTTCCTTTTGAGGATTTCACTGAAATGTGACGTTGCATCGTCATTAAACAGATTCATCTCCTGCACTGCAATTAAAATTGATTTAAAAATTTTGCTCATCTTGCAAAACACTCGCAGACCAAATTACTCACCATCCAAGATTCCACTGTAATTCTGACCGGCACATTAAAGAATAGGTTGGAATGCTGAAATATATGTTAAATAAACTTGTTTATTTGACTTTTCAAACTAGTAAGTTCCATATTTCATTTGAATATTTTGCTATAAGGCTTCAGTGTTGTGCTGCCTGTCCCTTTAACCTAAATTAACAGAATTAACTCTCACTCATCTCACTCATCTTTATTTGTATAGCACTTTAAACAACAAGAATGCCCCAAAGTGCTTCACATAATAATAAAATAAAATAAAAAATATATAATAATAATAATAATAAAAATAAATAAAATAATATAAAAAAGGAACATAATTAAAATCACATCACACACATATCTAATACAAAAACAATAATAATCCCAATAAAAATGTCAGCAGAAAACGGCAAGCCACACACACTGGCTCCATCTTGGATTTAATCACATACACATATGTACTCGTTAATATAGAATTAATATAGAAAATCCTGAATCCTGAATGACTGAGACTTCTTCTGCTACCACTGTTTGAGGAAGATGCCCATCATCCAGAAACTGGCACGAGTACATTTTTAAGCCATCTTCCACTCGAAACAGTCCAACCAGTTCACTGTCCATAATATCAGCCATATCATACTGTAATTCCTCCCCCAACATGCTGGCGGTTCAGTCAAACCAGTGTACCATGTCCATCAGCAGTCCAGCCATGGGCCCATCCATTCCAAATACCTGAATTCATGTATAGAAATTCATGAAACCCATGCTTGATGATTTTTTTTGTATAATTTGATTTAAGAAAGGATGTTTTTCTTCCTTTCTCATCCTGCCACTCATGCGAGATAGTCATCGCCTGGGGAGGCTGCACTTCTGAAAGATTATCGCACTTAAGGCTAAAGGGCTCCTTGATACTTCCAGTTTAATTCTTCTAAAAGTCTCTTGTGGTTAATTTGCGCATTTTCGCCTCAATGCCTTCTTGCCTCCCTGTGGAATCACACTCGCATGTCTCTTGATTGTGTGATGATCGTGACTCAAAAATCTTTGCAATTTCAATGATGCATTATAACGTTAAAAGCCAGCTATGTATTTTTACTTTTTCATCATCTCCGAGGCAGTAAAAAGCTTCCTAATCATTATGTACACCTGACTTTAAGGCATTGCTCACTTGAGCCACACCTCCCACTCAATAAAGCAATTAAGTCACCAGAGAGTCTTTACACTGAGTGAATAATGAGGTTAAAATTGCTAAGCGGGAAAAAAAAATGCTGCTGGAGATGCTATCTCATGAGAATCTGGTCTTGCATAATAATTGTAAACACGGTGTATACAAAGCTGCTATAAAAGCCACTGCCATAGAATAGCACATCCACTCCCAGCCTCCACTGTTTACCCCGAGTAGATTAATTTACAATTTTAAGGTCTTTCTGAACAAACAGGTGTGGAAAGGTATGGCAATCAGTGTTAGCAAGCTAGAGAGATTGGAAAAAGGGTAATTCTGGAGGTGCTAAACCCATCAGGGATGGGACAAAAAAGAGACATCAGCCTGCTCAATAAACATGATTGTAACTTCTATCCACAAGTGAATGACAAGCCTTGGGGGGAGATTAGCACACTCGGGTTTCTTCCGCTGCCCGTGCTCGTTGAGACTTTGGGAAAACACAAACACACTCAGCTATAACAGACAGGAGTAACTCCAAATGTTCCAGGCACTTCAGTAGGGTCATAAAGCATGGCCGATTCAATTTAGTCGGATAAAATGCTCGAGAGAACCGAAGAGTAATCTGAGCTCTCTGAATAATTTTTTTCCCCAAAACGAGAGTAGAAACACTTTCTTTTTTTGCATGCCAGAAAATTAGAAGGAAAAAGATGCGACATCATGCTCTCAGCAGCATGGAGAGCAGGCATCACGGTACACGCGCTGTCGAGTGAACAAGAGGTACAATCAAGAAGTAACAAGCAAATAAGAAATGTAATAGAAGGAGGAGGCGGTTCGTCAACGGCAGCTGCGGGGAACAGGGATTTGATTAATAAGAAGAGGAGATCGGGAAGATGGCGTTCTGAAGGAATCTTACAGCACGTCCAATTTAACACACCACTTTCTTTTTTTTATTTGATTTTCTTTCAAATAGCGAATTATTCCGGATGGAACAGGGCAAACCCAGAAATGGTTCAATCTTCTGAAATTTAGCTGTGTTACATTTAAATCAAGTGCAAATTTGGGCATTGGGCTTTCTTTCTGGGTCTACGTTTCTTCCAACCTTACATAAAAAACCTGACTGATGGTACATACACTTTCGCTCAAAACTTTGGGATGACTTTTTAACTCCATGGTCGTTCCTGATTTTTTTTTCTTTCCACAGAACAATGTGAAACAATGCTGAAGTTGCGGTGAGGTGCTGGTTGTTAATTTATGATTTCTGAGGCTGGTGACTCTAAATGCAGAAGTTAGTTTTGGTCTTGCTTTCCTGGGATGGTCTTCATGAGAGCCAGTTTCATTATGGTGCTTGATGGGTTTTGCAAATGCACTTGACACAATACTGTTCTTGCAAGAAATATTCCAGAAAGGTTGATCTCCGTGTCTTAAAATAACAACTGACTGTTGTTGCTGTTGTTGTTGTTACATAATTATCTAATTCCATATGTGCTATTTTATGGATTGGCACCCGGTCCAGGTTGTACCCCACCTCGTGCCCTAAGTCTCCTGAGATCCTGAATACAGGATAAAGCGGTATAGACGATGAGTGAGTGAGTGATATGTGCTATTTCATAGTTATACAAATCCCCAGTATTGTTGTAAAATGCAGAAAATAAATCACTAAACAAAAACAAAGAAATTTCCAAAACTTTTGAGCAGTAGTGTAGTTAGTAACCTTGTCCCCCAGTGTAAGGATTTTTTTCCCCTTACTACTGTTTGTGTAATGTGCTGCTGCTGTAATATAATTATATCTATATACTTATATAAGTCTATCTATTCATCTATCTATATCCAATGACAAACACTTTTGTAAGTCACTCTGGATAAGAGCGTATACCAAACACCTAAATGTCAATGTAAATGAATCTCCGTCAGGGATGTGTTGCTCGCTGTGTTTATTTGTACAGTTCATCCCTTTTATTGTCACAATCCCATCGCCCTGGATTCCCTCCTAAGACCTTTCGGCTGTGTAATCCATTACTGTTGAAAAGACATTACGCTGCTGCTTTTATCATACACAGGGAACATAACAGTGCTGACCACAAATAAACAAAACAACATTTCGTTTAGCTAAGCAGCTCTGCTTACCGTCATAACTTTGATTCGCCTTTGTACTGTACATTAAGCACAACCACTGTTGGTGGTACTGTATATACAGTAAGTGCTTCATTCTCATTGTTTTAATTGTCTGATCAGATGAGTTTACCATCAGAATGACTTCATCATAAGCACCAGATGTGACCTCTGATTATTATTATTTTTTTTTTTTTTTACATATAGTATTTTAAATGGAATTTGACACGAAGGCAGACATATCTGGACCTTTATCAGACTCCCACATGTACATTAGAGTAAATGTCTCAGAGATTCAGGCTCATTCTGGAAATTCTTCTTTCGACCCAGTGACTTCGAGTAAGCTACTTGTTTCTTGCTAAATATGTACTGTACAAGCCATGCAGAATTTTTTTTATTATTATAATCACATTCTCTTCCCTTTCAAACGGCTGCTAGAGGAACATACTGTAGCTAGACGTGGTAGTGGAACTGTAACGAGCTCGGTACGGGTTGAAGGTGTGAATCGCATAAACCTGTGAAACTGCAAACATTCAGCCATTAAAAAAACAGTTTGATTGATTGCAGAGATATAGCTCATGGTGACCCTGAACAAAATATATAATAAATAAAAAATAAAATCTCTTGCCTGACTCAGGTGACAGGAGACAGACTATGTCGTAAAAAAAACATAGGGAAACAAGGGAAATTGCAAACACTCATAGTGTTGTTGGTTTAAACCTGAAGGTTTCATTAGTGGAATTATCTAAATTATTTTCTGAAACCAAATTATAGGCAAGACTTCACTATGATCTATGATCATATAATAATTAAAGGATAAAAAAAATGTATTACTGTACATGTGCATCATTTACATATTATATACAGTATGTAAAGAAAAAGGAGGAGGAGAGAGCGAGCGAGAGTGTGTGTGTGTGTGTGAGAGAGAGAGAATTATTCAGTTAAATTGATATCCTAAACCCATCATTGATAACAGCAGGACAAGTGTCTCCCCCCTTTTTATCTTTACTTTCAGATACTTCTTGCACAAGCTGCTAATTGCAAACTTCATTTTAAGACTTTTAACAGTGATGGTAATGTTGTTTCCATGGCAATGACAGTTGAAAATAGACCTCAGGTGAGTGGGAGGAGCTCCACGGCATACAACGGCCTTACTTTCCTCTTTATAGAGTCTAGACACATTTTTAAACAAAGAAAATTGCAGTGATGCAATTTTATGCAATTTTTGTGAACGTAGAATTATGGAGGTGTCATTAAAATGTATATTGACTTGCAAAGATTCTCGCTGCATGAATGTGTGTATTAGTCAATGTGACAGTCTGCGTATCATGTGACCAATGGGGAGAATCCAGATAAAAGATTCCACAATAAATATACCACATTCAGTTGTACTGTAGATATGATACAGGTTAATGATTTTTGGGGTGAACTACAGGCACTGGTATGAAACAACAGAATAAATGAAAACTTAATAAAGATCTAATTCATCTTTTAATTTTACGTAAAAATGCTCCACGCAGTTAAATCAACTGTTAAAGATTTTTATTCTCAGACATAAAAGTATAAGAAAGATAAAAGTGAGACCTAAAAATTTGACAGGGAAACTATTCTATTCTCAACACATTAACTTTGATCTGCAAGACCGATTGTAGATTCCACACATGGTTTCCAGCTCATATTAACATCTCTAATTATACAGACATGGAGTTTCAGTATTACAGGCATCAGAAATAATTAGCTCTAAAGATGCATTGATGATGCAAAACAAAACACATCTTAAAGTGGCATTGTAATTACCCAGCATATCTGTCTATGTCACATACACCGCAGATATTATTGTAAGAATAGAGTCTTAAAACTGTACAATATTAAAACATGACGCTTTCTTGCATGGAGACGTGATTTACTGTAATTATAATACAATTCAGTTTAATTTGATCATTTGCAAGTAATACTGTAGATGGACTGTTTATAGATGGTAGTCAGTTTTATCATACTGTACTATAGAGGTAAACATTCTCATTCTATACACAACCAGCTGACCAATGTGTAAAGAAACATATTTATATATCACAATGTTGTTAAATTCTCATTTTTGACTGGCAAGAAAATCTAATCCTATAGTTAATTATTCTGTGTGAAGTTTATTACACGTTTACTGATGAAGATGCTAGTTAGGGAGTGACTGTTATATGTTTATGGCTGCTATGATGTTGTATGATGAACTTTTTTTTTCCACCACGCTAAACAGAACTTACTTATTTCGTTATGGTTGCTATGTGTTAATTGCAGAGGTTATGTTATGTAATATGTCAAACTTGTTTTTTTAACCCATTACAATTTGGACCCTGCTGCGTTACCTCTAGCTGTTTGCCAGCCATTAAGGAAAGCATGAGAAAGATGCTTTTTGGAGAGAAGAAGGCTTGCTATAACAAGCCTCCAATGAGCTCATTAGGGCTGTTTGCCAGCGCCGTTTCCTAAAAAAATGATGCTGTCCCTGGCCCTCCTCTGCCTCCTTCTGACACTGTGAACCAGCTAGGGAGGCAACCCCAGACAGACATCTCAGAGCACAGACACACAAGAGCAGCCTCACTTAGACCAATGTGTGATGTAGCATGATGTATTCAAGTCTGTATTAGACTTATCAGATGTCGTCTCTGAATTGAGTTAATGAAACACATAAAAGCACAGAAATTATTCAACCCAGTACCACAGTTTTGTTAGATCAAGGTAGGCTTGTGCAATATACACAATACGCACATATACCTAGCCAAAAAAAAAAAAAACTGTTTGGATTTAAATGAGCAAAGTAGACATACACTGATACTGATTTTTTTTTTTTTTTAAACATCTGACTCTCTGACTCTTACATTTAATGTAAAAATAAGGTAGCACAGTGGCTTAGTGATTAGCACTGTCGCCTTGCACCTCCAGGCTCCAGGTTCGATTTTCGTCTCAGTGTGAATGTTCTCCCTGTGATTTGGGGTTTTACTCCGGGCACTTGGTTTTCTCCCACAGTCCAAAGACCTGCAGATTAGGCTAATCGGTGTTCCCGATTGGATTGCCTCCCTGTGTACCTTGGTGTACCTTGCCTCGTGCCTAAACTCTCCTGGGATAGGCTCTAGGCCCCCCACGATACAGGATGAAGCGGTATAGACGATGATTAAGTGAGTGAGTTTATAAGGAAAAATTATATATTATTTTGAATTTTGGATGAATAATATTTTTTATTGAAACATGGACTTAAACAATAACTAAAATTTGCTCAAAAACTTCCCAAAGTTACGGCAGTTTATTTTTATTGTACAAATAAAATTCAACTGAAAATAAAATTTCAACAGGAATTGTGAAGGCTCTCACACACTTCTTGAACTGCTGTACAGGAACCATTAGGGGGATAAGGCACAGAGGCGCAAGATTGGCTTTAGTGCTGCTATGATTGACACGAGACAAAGGGATTTTGAAGGAGAATTGGGAGTCCTTAAATCCCAGAGCTATTTAGCTATTTTTTGCATTACTGTTCAGGACTGTGCAGTATAGAGTGACATCTTCTTTTCAGCACAACCTGGGCAAAATGATAATATGAATTTTATTTTATTTTAACCAAATACACAAACATAACTGAGCAAAAAAATTTAAATGGGTCACAAAGATGGCAAAGAAATAACACAGATACACATGACCATGTGTTTTTATTGTTGTTTTCATTTAAAAATGGACCAATTTTCTTTTAAATAAGGTCTGACTAAAACAACATTTTAAACAATAAATAATCAAATGTATTTATACTAAACTTACACAAAAATGAGTATTAGTGAGTAGTTTTTCGAGATTTGCAACTGTACCATAAATCACTTTCATGTATCAGTCCCGAACATACTGTAGTATCCCATTATGTTTTTGTTATACGCTCCTTGGTCCAATATGCCTAACTCTGCCCAGTAGGATTAGGAGTAGGATTTACTGTTGTCTTGATAAATTGGCCACATAAATTTCAGAATGTGTCTGGAGAATGCTTGCAGCTTCTTGATGAAAACTAACACAGAATTTTCTAGAGTTTTACATCATTCCTAAAAAGGAAAGTTCTAGAAAACTTTCCATCAGTTACTCAGCACTGCATCTACAGTACCTGAAATGTTCTGGAAAACAGGTAAATAAAAAAAAAATATATAAAAAAATATATATTACCCAGAATACAAAAGCAAACTTTGAAGAGAAAAATTAGTATTTTGCACTTACTTTTGGAAATATCACCTTCTACCTTCTATTTTTAAATAGTGTAATAATATTTGTGAGTTCTAAATTGTCAATTCAATTCAACTTTATTATATATATATATATATATATATAGCACTTTTAATGCGATAATGGTCATTGTCGCAAAGCAGTTTTACAGAATTTAAAGAAAATTTGGAAAATGTGTGAGGAAAATATGTATAAATCAAAATTATCAGATTGTCCATTTTTGCAACATCAATCCCATATTCTGGTAGCAGGAAAATTTATTTAAAATTTAAAAGTAACGGAAACTTTGGCTTTGCCTGACACACAGTTGAAGCAGCATACAAATTTACGAGTTCCTAAGGCAAAAAAAGTTGTAGTGTCATACAAATTTTCCCATAAGGAATAATGTGAATGCAGATAGTCTGTTACAGCCACCAACAAATATTACCGATATTACACAAAATGTACAAAAAAAAGCTTTTAAAACACATTACCAAAGGCAACATTGGTATCATGGGTTGACTCTTTTGAAACAGCTTTGGCTGACTGAAAACAATTTGTAAAATTCATAAACATTTGGAAACACACTTTTCAAGTTTTGAACAACTCCCGGACGTTTGTGCGACTGAATTGTGGATTGAATTTTAAGGGTTAAAGAGACTTAGAGACATAACAAAGAAATGTAAGCTAATGAGGATCCGATAAATATATTTTTTTAAATTCTGGCAATGTTAGAAGCCGTACAAACCTACAAACGGTCATACAGGTAGGCAGAATTGCAAACTGCAGCCCACATCACTGTTACAGCTGCTGCTGTTAAAACAGCTTTTGACCCCGAACTCAATAGCATTGTGATGCAAGTATTGTTATTTCAGTTACTAACAAACATATTAACCCACGATAATTCTATAGCAACCCTTGACATACTCTGGATTTACAGCAGCACACTCCTGTTGTGCACCTTGTTCACCCGCTTGTTTATCACGTGTCACGCTGGCACCGGAATACACATGAGGATGCATTGAATTGCACGTTTAGAAAGAGAGAAGGACAGAAGCATGATTATTCATAAAGAGATGAAAATAGCTGAATTAATCAGCAGTTTCAGACAAAAGGTTCTTAAGACCGACATTGTTCTTCATCACAGCTGTGTTCCTGAAAGGTCACTAACAAAAGTGATTACAGCATGGAGCATGAGCAGCAGGCCAAAAACAAATTGCCTCTGGTCACACACATTCTGCGCTGTAATTAAACTCCAGCCCAAACTAAGTAGTAACCCTATTACACAATATACCATAAAAAAACAAAAACAAGTGACAATAATGATTAGACAAAAGCTGTGCTCACATAGGTACTGTAATCCTGCACATTCGCTGACACAACTCTATCCATCTGGCTGCGTCTCAAACTAACCAGAAGACGTCTAAACCATTCACCAGTAGAGGGAGTATGCGGTTAAACATTCATATTCAGGAGACCGTATTTATTTACGCATATGATTATGATCAGAAATTAGTCATGGCCCAAAGCCATGCGATTTCTGCAGCAGCTGTAAGATAGACTCACATAAAAAGCCAGTGAGGCAAGGGAGAAGAAAAAAAAAAATAGGCATAAGCATTTGAATCTGCCCTGTTCTGTGTAGGCTGAGTGAAGCACTGGTCAACTACCGTGCTTCAGGGAGAAGCTGAAGGGCATGTAGTGTAAAATAAATGCAAATTAATGTATAGGGAGCTTTTCCACAGAAAAATTCTCTGCTGTTCAAAAATGAATATTTTTTTTTCCCCTGTTCAACTTGCATAAGCCCATATGCAAGTTTCAGCAGGAATTAAAAGTCATTAATTGTAAGCATTGTTGTCTCATACCGATAGGGTTGGGGTTTGAATTTTGCCTCTGGTTGTCATGCATGCCTGTGATTGATGGGTGTCTTCTACAGTAGGTACTTTTGGCTTTGGTTTCCTTCACAGTCCACAAGACATGCGGTGTAAGCTGATTGCCATTTGCGAATCGTCTGAAGTGTATAATTGGGTGTGTGGGTGTGTACTGTATGTCTGGCATAGCTACTAATCCAACCATAACATGTGGTCATGTTTCATTGCAGACATCCATTGCTTTGCAATGTCAGCTCATAGGGATGAATGGATGGATGGATGGATTAATTCAGGGGCAGGGGCGGCTCAATGGTTAAGGTGACCAAAAGGTCCCAGGCTCAAACCCCACCACCACCAAGTTGCTACTGTAGGGCCCTTGAGCAAGACCCTTAACCCTCAACTGCTCAGCGGTATAATGAGATAAAAATATAAGTGGCTCTGGGCAAGGACATCTGCCAAATGCTGTAAACAGATAGATGAATGGCTGGATGAAAATTCATTTGCAGCTTTTACATCCATTTTTAAAAATTTTACCAAGTGCCTATACAAATCACAAAAACAGAACTCAACACATTACTCCATAATTAACTACGTTAAAACATTTGGTATATTGAATCCAGGGTTTATATCTTTTCCTGGTTTGTCATTCCAAATCTCCAGAGCACATGGCAGTTTTTAAGCGCTACAGCGCAATGCTTTGGCTCTGGCCCAGTTTGTGGCTTGCAGCCTGGGATTGTCAGCTCATATCTCTGATCTCCGTCGAATTAGAGAGGGATTAATTTCTCGCTGAGGTTTTATTTTTGATCAGCACCTAAATGTGTTAATTTAACACCCCATCAGGGTTCATTTTAATCTAAACATTATAGAAACCAGTACTTCAACACTTTGTTTGATGTGTATAACACAACCACCGCCACAAACAAATAAATGCCAGGTTTCATGGAATAATCAGGTCCCAATGTGGATAATGTATCGTAATAAATATACGCCAATAAAAATGACCTAAAGAGTAATTGTTTTCCAATAGCTCATGAGTAATTGGTCAACCATCTCAACAGCCTCGGCTGCTCACACAGGTGTGTATAATTCCCATGAATCATTTCAGGCTGCGATCTTTGAAATGGCGTTCCGTCACGTCTCAGTAGACGGACAGTTTCTCTTTTGTTGGCACAAATATTTAATATTACTGTCATTACTCTCTGGTGCAGAAGTGTGAAACGCTTGGCTGGAGGGTGCAGTAGAAATATGGTCATAATTGCCATTCCAGCCATACCTGTCAAGCACTGATGGACCTGCTATCATCAGAGGAAAATCATCGGTCATGGAGGGAAATGGAATGTGAGCCACAGAGTGACAGGATTCGAAAAAGGTCAAATAAGTAAGGCTTTTTGGAAAAGCTCCAGCCTCTAAAGCTGCGAACGAACGGTTACTCAGTAACGAGTTAAGCGTCACTTAGGTTAGGTGATTTGTGCTTGTGCATGTTCTAGCAGATAGATGGAAATATGTGAGGTTAACTTACTGTACCGTTCCATCTAAAGTAAGGAGTCACGGTCTCAGTGGACTGTCCCAGTGGATAATCCATCTTTATACCCTTCCCATTATGCATTCATGAGGACTGCATGAAGATTCAGTCTGGTGGATTTAACCCATATATAGCCATCTTTAAAACCAAGAAAATAGAAAGAGAGAGAGAGAGAGAGATAATAAAAGTGACAGAGTGAAAGGCAAAGATACAGAGAGAAGGGAGTGTGACAAAGCTCAAACGATAGAGAGGGGAAAATGAGGATGGGGAACGTGGAAGAGAGAAAGAGAGAGAGTGAAGGTGGTGAAAAAGATATAATGACAACCGACAAAACGGGGGACAGATGGAAAAAGAAAAGATGAGGGACACAAAGCACAGAGAGAGAGAGAGAGAGAGAGAGAGAAAGAGAAGGAAGGATGTACTGGGAAAGAAAGCCAGACCAAGAGAGTGTGAGAGAGACAGAAGGAGACAGAGAGAGACAGAAATACAGATCGATAGTGATATAGAAAGACACAGAGGGAGGAAACATAGAAAGTGACAAAGAGACAAAGAAAGAGTGACAATGAGAGAGAGAGCAAGAGTGAGGGGACAGAAATATAGGTAGGAATAAATCCACTCTGGGGTTTAATGAAAGAAACCTCCCACACAGTCATGAACACACACACACACAAACACACACACACACACACACACTGAGTTACCAGTTCATGATGTGCACCTACAGTACGGTATCCACCCACCACAATATAAGTGACTGAAGCACATCTGTTTGTTATGCCTCCTATATCAACCATTTCTGTTATATTCCATTTCCATTCTGTTCCATTCACTATCCGATATAGCCACCACAGTACCACTGCACCACCGCACCACGACAACACCGCCCACAGCACGGTTTTACTGTAGTGCACTGGTAATGTTATTCTGTGGTTTGGTTTCTACTGTGGTGTGGTTGTACTCTGGTGTGAGTATAGTATTGTGGTGCTATGGAGCTTTACCATTAAAACAATCACTGCACCACGGTACCAGGACACAACCACAACACTGCACCAAAATACCACTGCACCACCACAACACAGCATCACTGCACAACAGTACCACCAGAACCCCAGCAACACAACACCACTACACTTCAGCTGATCATTTATTACTTGGGCAGAGGATGGTTCTCAGCATCGCTGATACTGATACTGTGGTGTCGTGTAGGTGGGTGTTGAGGTGGCACATGTGTGTCACGGCCATCAGCTATACTGGGGGCTTTAAACACCTGAGTGTCACTGCTGGATTAAGCACCAGTCCATCAGCCAAAAATATCCAGTCCACAGCAGAGCTGCAGAGTGTGGGCTAAAAGTGATGCTGATCAAAACCTAGAGGATGAGCTTTAAAACGAGCTCTAGTCGAACAGTTATCATGATTATCATCATTATTAATATATATATATATATATATATATATATATATATATATAGTATAATTCATCAGTGAGAAGAGAGACAAAGACAAAAAGCCGAAGTCACAGAGAGAGGAAGAGAGAGAAAGGGGGATAAGCTGTAGATAAAATTAAAATTTTGTACAATGATAATGACATGATATTTTTACACACATTATTACACCTCTATGTTTAATTTTTCAGTCTCCAGAATATAATGTCGGGCAATATTGCGCAATGTACAGAGCTGCCAATAAACCTAGAGAGCGAGGGAGGAAATAGCAAATGTGCAAAAAATGTGTGAAAAGTGTGAAAATGAAAACTTTTCCTTCTCATCAAATCAACAACGCAACGTGATGCCTGCAGTTTGTCGAAGATAATACTGGATTTAGAAATAGATAGTGAGACAAAGCGTGCACGAAGAACAGACATGTCATGTTAAAGAGCAAATAAACACATTTTTAAATGTATACAACATATTTTTTTACATTTTCTCCAACATTTTACTTTTAAAGTTCAGGGAATGATTTTTTTTCCAGACTAAACAATGATAAATATATCTATTAAGTCAAGTTCGATTTGTCACTGCATCAGTGTTTGGCAACAATCCATACAGCACCTTTACGGCAACTGAGCATCAAGAATAAGAATAAGTTATTAGTAATAGAAAAGAGGCACTGGAAAAAAGCTTGTCTAACCGACAAATGTATAAACAATTAATACAGAAAAAACAATAGAACCAACAATAAACAATTAAACTTACAATTTAATATCTAAATTAAATTTAAAGCCATTTCTAAAAAAAAATAAAAAATACAAAATAAAATGCAATATTAATCATCATTCCCGAATCAATTTTAGTAAAGGAAAATTAAAAACCTTGCTGACAAAATATGTCCATCAGAAAAAAATAAAATTTAAATATATGAATCTCTGTAGTCCATCTAGTAACCATTGAGGCCAATGATGATTTTCATTCCTACCTTGATTTTTTTTTCCTGAACCTTTTTCTTTCTGGAAAACATCTTGTACTATTTCTTTCCCTACTCCTATCTATTTTTATGCTTTTTTTTGTTTTGTTTCTCTCTTCATCATCAATCTGATTCATCTTTCTTCTCCCATCCTTCATACACACATACATATAAGCTCAAACTGTTCCAATTTACGCCCCTTGATGACCAACATTTCTTTTCTTGCCTGACATCTCTTCGGATTCTTACATTTGTCTCCATTCAATTTGTAGAATCTTCCAATGTCATTTCACTGCAAAGCAATTAATTTTTTTCTTCTTCTTTCTCTGTGTACATGTTTCAGGCATGGGGTAGTATGGAGCAGACATATGTTATTAATATCTTCAGTTTATATTATATGTATATATATATATATATATATATATAAACCCTATCTGGCAAACTCACCTAAGTAGAGCGTATTAAATGCTGAGGCTCGCGACACTCCCTCTCTCTCCTGTATAAACCATATTTATATTAAAAACATTAAATAACACTTTAATATGTACAATTCTTTACCTTCAAGCCATAGGATTTGCCAGACGTCCACTTCCTGTCCCGAGTGTCCCGGGTTTCCACTCGGTTACACTCAGCGCTTGTTAACGTCCAGGGTCGGTAATTCCCCACCGTCTCGCGCTGTCCGTTCTCATTCTCACAAGTGGTAACGTTAACTGTTTCAACAAGGCTATAATCTGAAATAAAGACGCCAAAACGGTACTGTGTTCCTCTCTCTCTCTCACACACACACACACACACACACACACTCACAAACACACACGCTGTAACTGTCCACGAGCCGTCTCTCAACTTCTGACTGAAAGTGTAGTGGCGCTCAAATATAACCGCCGCGCGCCTCTATCCGCGCGCTCAAATACACGAGCAGCGCTCGCGCAATACGAAAGAGGCGGGGTTTTGAAAGCTCCTCACCACTCCACTGAAGGATAAATGAAGAAAACTGGAATGAATATTTATCTACAAATATGAATATGAATCTAGCACATCTTTGTAATATATTATTGATTTATTTTTATGAATAGCGTAAATTAAAATATATTTTTTAAACAGATTTCACGAAAACAAGATATAGAAGTAAAATAAAAAATCCTTGCAGATAAAATATATTCATCCAGTGGGTTAATGGGGTAAAACGTGGGTTAATTGTTTAATATTTTTGTTATTGTGATAAAAAATGAGAATATCTTTTGAATATTTAAGTAACAATAAGTCAAATGCACATTGCAATATGTACAATATGCATTGTGTGTGTGTGTGTGTGTGTGTGTGTGTAAATTAATTCAACAAAATATGACAAAATATGTTCATCAGAGCAGTAAATTATTTAATAGTTTTGGTAATAAAAAAAAAATAGCATACCTTTCGGATATTAAACTATAGCAATTTGCCTTATACTGTCAGATGCACAATGCAATATTTCATTCAGAATGCGACGTTTGTTTAGAACAAACACCAGGGGTTAAACCCCTCCAGGGTTGGGGGTTTAAATCTCACCTCTGGTTTGTTTGTTGTGTGTTTTGTGAGTATCCTTTGAGGATTCAAGTCAGAACCTTTCAGTAAGCACACTAGACATGAACACAAAGGGGACACAACATCATAGGGTACTATGCATACATAAAAACTATATAAATGTAAGAAAATGTAATATTATAATTAAATAATAATAAAACGAGAGTCACTGTGGCTTAATGGTTAGAACTGGCACCTTGCACCTCCAGGGTCCGGGTTTGATTCCCACCTAGGGTCTGTGTGCATGAAGCTTGCATGTTCTCCCCGTGCTTGGTGGGTTTCCTCTGGGTGCTCTGGTATCCTCCCACAGTCCAAAGACATGCAGACTAGGCTAACTGGCTTTCCTAAATTGCCGGTAGTGTGTGAATGAGTGTGTGTATGTGCCCTCCTGTGATAGATTGGCACACCGTACAAAATTAAAAATGTGAAAATATATTTTTAAATTATTATGATGTTTATTCACTCACTGACTTAATCATTATCTACCGCTTTATCCTGTATGCAAAGTCACAGGGGGCCTGTAGCCTATCCCAGGGGCACACAGGGTACACCCTAAAAATTCAATTTGGAAACTCTAGTTAGCCTAACTTGCATGTCTTTGGACTGTGGAAGGAAACCCACCAAGCACAGGCAGGAACTGAACCCGAACCCTGGAGGTGCAAAGTGACAGTGCTAAACACTAAGCCACCATACCATCTTATGAAGGACAAATAGCTTTACACTGTCTTACATTATGTTAGCTTTGACATTCTGTCTTAGGCAGCCTTCATTTCACCCTGTAGCTCCAGGCCTCTGGAAATAGATAACATTTGTATGTATTGTTCTCAGATGGGTGCATTTGGGAGATAATTTAGCAGCAGCACCGCTGAAGCACATTCATATTGATCACTACACACCTCCCAAACCTACAAGATAAAACCTGAAGAAGAAGATGATGAAGATGAAGAAGACGAGGAGAAAATTCAATATAAAACCAGTTTCTACAAAAACATACTGTAGTGTATGGGGATTGCTGAGATGCCATGCCTTTATTCCTTAACCCTTTGTTGTTATATAATTACATTCAGCCCATAATATGCCAGCAGTTCATTCTGATATTCTAACCCATGTATCCAGCACTCTATACTGTACATATTTTGTATTAAATCCTCTTAATGAGATTTTAAGTGATAATAGATTCAACCATTGTAAAGGAAATTAGGCAAAAAATGTGTGACCAACGAGGACTTGATTTGTTATTCAATAAGGCAGCTGGCAATAGACAGCCATCAAAGCCATTACAGCACGGGAAGCAATATCCATATGACAAAAACACAGTTCGCCAGGGACAAGTATTCATTTCCTTTCTGTTGCAGCCCTAGCAGCAACATTTTTCATCCTACTACTGCTGGAACAGCAACAACTCTTATGATGATCAGCTCTTTGCTAATTTCTACCTCTCCTGAGGTAGTATAACTGAGGAGAGAAACAGACGTAGAGATTAACCTTGTAGGCTGTCTCATAAAAAGACAAATGAGAATCCCATCAGCAGCTAAAAATGTTCAAGGTTGTGTGGTTAAAAAGCACCAAATTACAGTGAAGACAGACCGTGTCAAAGTGCTATGCTAATTTTATGGAAATTCATCCCATAAGGAAATGTGTTTTGTGGGAGCGCATTCTCCACTGCATGGCTTTATACTGATACAGGTTGCATGATTGATAATGGTAGACTTAGTAACATCTTGTGTCATGATGACCTTATAAAGACAAAATGATGTACACTGAACTATCTGACCATTAAGGGTTTAAAGACAGGAGTGTAATGAAGATGAGATCAATGCTCTGTCCCAAATGCTAGAATTGATATTAATGTCCTTACTAGAGGTGGCACGGTGACGTAGTGGTTAGCACTGTCATCTTGCACCTGCAGGATCCTGGTTTGATTCCTGCCTCGGGTCTGTTTGGATGTTCTCCTTGTGCTTGGTGGGTTACCTCCCAGTACTCAGTTTCCTCCCACAGTCCAAATGCATGCAGATTAGTCTAATTAACTAAGAGTATGTATAGTATGTATATATGTATACTACAGTATGTATGTATGTATGTATGTATGTAAGCACTGCGATGAATCGGCACCCTGTCCAGGGTGTACCCCGCCTTATGCCCCAGATTTCCTGGTATAGACTCCAGGCTCCCCACGACCCTGTATACAGGACAGAGCAGTATAGACAATGAGTAAATGAGTGAGTCCTCACTAGGACACCAGCCAAAGATGGGCAATATTGTTAAATCAACTCTATTTTATCAAATCAGTTCTGAAGAACTTGAAAGAAGTGGTGTGTGTCCATTCTGGTGCAAAGACTTTGTCAGTATGAAGATATTTACAGCATGTTATTACAGAAAGCTTGGTGAACAAATATTTATGTACATGGAAGTAATAGAAAGACACTAATAAAATTTTCTTGAAAGGTATCTTTCCCAGATTACACTTTTGTTGATGCCAGGCCTAGGGTGGTTAACACAACCGTGTGTCTAACACTGGATCATAACCTTGAGCTCTTTGTCTGCTGTGGCTCATACACAGCAGGGTGTGGTGCACAGGGTGTTTTTATAACTTTTTGTGATGGCCAGGGTTTACTTTTTTCGACGGTTTGTGCCACATTACCTTTTCTGTTGCATTTGGCCAGACAAGCTAGCTTTTAGTCCCCACTGGATAGATGGGTCTTGGGTGCCCATGCTTTATCATATGTAATTAATAATCAATGTTATTTAATTCATTTGGTGATGGCTTTAAAGTTAAAGCTGTTAATTTTACAATTAATGTATACTCCACCCTTTATCTTGTAGATATTTAAACCACATTTAAAAGCATGTTTACATTTTGGGCTGAGTACCCTACTACCCTAAGCCTTGCTTCAACAAAACTCTCATCTGGGCAAGATACCTTTCATGTCACTTGTCACTTGGGATTGTGGTCATTCACGAGATAAGCAAAACGTAATTATTTTGGTTAATCACAGGTAGGCCTACTTAAGATTAGAGAATGCTCAGCATACACTGTCCAGACAAAAAAATCTCCTCACACACTCTAACGTTTCATTGGACAGCCTTGCGCTTTGATTACTACACACATTTGCCATGGCATTGTTTCGATAAGCTTACAATGTCACAACGTTTATTTCAGTCTAGAGTCATTGATTCCTCCCCTCGAGTTTGTACTGATGATGGGAGAGTCGTGTTACTGCGTACCGTCTCCTCCAACACCCCAAAGATTCTCACTGGAGTGAACGTCTTGACTCTGTCATGGTCAATTCATGTGTGGAAATGATGTCTCGTGCTCCCTAAACCACTCTTTCACAATTTGAGCCTAATGAATCCTGGCATTGTTATCGTGGAATGTGCCTGTGCCATCAGGAAAGAAGACAATCCATTGACTCTTATCTGGATACACCCATCACTCTGGAATGGGATAAATCTGAACTACCTGACCTTTTCCATGATTGTTTTAGTTTTTGTTGGCCAGGCTGTAAAGTTCTCCCTGTGCACAAAACAGGTGTTTTCACTAATTAGTTCTAGCCTATCTGGAGAGAGTTGTGCTAATTAGAATCAGCTGGTTTAGTTAATGGAAGAAACAAATGTGTGCCAGGACTTTTACGTTCTGAACACATGGTGCCCAACTCTGCACAAAATGGCTAAATCTAAGGAAATCTCAATCAAATTAAGAACTTTTGTTGCAAATTTCTGTACATGAACTTTAGAAAACAATCAACTTAACCAAAAATCAAATTAATCCTATTCTCTTTATTATCATTATATACATGTATATACATGTATTATATATTGTCACACACACTCAATCTGCGACCGGCACTAGGACCCGGAAGTAAGGCGGTCGCGAACCAGGAAGTATAAGAGGAGTAAACAA
>JAQMYJ010000017.1:15924180-15937684 GCA_030014305.1 Clarias laeviceps | reverse complement strand
AGTATTGTTGTAGAATGTAGAAAATAAATCACTAAACAAAAAAAAAAGAAATTTGCAAGTGTTTTAAAACTTTTGAACGGTAGTGTAAGTAGAACTGGAAGTTTTTTTTTCTTTTGTATTATCACATATGACATCTTGCAGAAAGAATCAGTAGGTTTACGTTTCATATGTAGATTTCGCTGTTAAATATTTCAATGCTACAAATTTCAACCCTTTGTCTTGCATTCCCCAGTATTCATAGTTACTCTAACTGCGCTCTTTGCACAGAATGACATTATTGTAATTATGTAGTCAGTTCTTCCCAGAGGAACCTAGGTTATAAATAATAAAGAGCAGTTCAGATGTAATTATTATAACTGCTGGAGAAATTAAAGAATAAAAATGAGAGGATCCCCTATAGATTATGGCAGATTCGACTCTTTCAAACATCATCTGTTTGTAAAAACTATAGAGGTGCATGAAAAAAAGGTATATTCAAGAGCTGATGAATACCCAGGTGAGCGCATTAGCATACAAAAAACGGTAGATCTTGCCCCTAAGAGACAGATACTCCACAATAAAAGCATGATCCCATCATTTTTTTTTTTTTTAATCACCTTGACAGTGGTGTTAACCTTCAAAGTATTAGATTCTGAATCCAGCCAAAAGTCAGCACTACCCCGACAGCACACATACGTCTCGCCAACGTCGACCTCAGAGCAGCATGTCGGCCTCCTATTTATAACGTCTGACAAGCGTTGACGGATATCTTCTTATGTGTATGGCTCTATTTTCCAAGCTCATCAAACATCTCAGCTAGGTTGGCCCACTACCAGAATCCACTACCGCGCATTTCTGTAACACCATGGGAAGCACATGGACTTGCTTTAATATACAAAAGTAATTTTTTGTAACTAAGGGTTTCTCAATAAAAGCAAAAGTTTAATGATAACATGAATAGCATCATGGCATCATGGAAGTTGCTTACATTCATCATCTGTTAAACAGCCAGGGCAGTGGTGCTTGCTTTTTCTCGCTCAGGAAGAGAATTATTATTACTATTTTCTTTTAGGGGGATTAATTGGAACATACAAATCAATGATTAGCAGCCCAAAAAACAATCATGTTAATGCAGCGTAAAATACACAAAAAAAAAGTCTCACGCTATTATTTTAATAAACACCTTTGGCTCTTTTTTCATTTGCCATGGCATTATTTCGAAAACAATATGTAAAATCACAACATCCGTGTGATTTCACATGTGTGGAAATGATTCCTGGATCCTGGAATATGCCTGGAAAAAGCTGGTTATTCAGTACTATCTGGTAGTCCACTGACTTTATTTTATTACCATATAACGTTGCTGACCAACTGTACTGTAGCAACCCCAGATCGTGAGACGTGTACAGTGTACAATTATTACGATGGGTGCATCGCGTCATGTGCTTCTCTTCTTAACCTGACACACCCTAAGTAAGGTCAGCCTGGACCACATGACCTTTGCTGATTGCTCCAAAGTCCAGACAAAATGAAAGCCAGTTTTCTTTTGATTTTGTTGCCAATGTTACTCACTGCAATCATTATCCAATCAATGGCTCTTAAATATTTACTTGTTTAAATCCAAATGTATATATTTATTTATTTATTTATTTATTTGGTCAGGGAGTGGTGGATACATGCCTACTATGTTCTCAAATCTAATTGGACCGAAGGGGTTTGAATAACTGTTTATAACAACTCTGGCAATCCTGATTAATGGTTTATATCAGTGTGTAACAACTAATTCAAATATTTATAAAATTGTGGAATTTTTGAGGAAAAGTTCTTCCACTACATAAAAGTCTGACCATTAAACCTCAAGCAGCACAGATCTGTGCCGGGAACACAGCGATTTAAAAAAATATATGTGAAACCTTGCTAGTCTGGTGTGTGTCAACAGGGAGGCTTCAGACTGCATTTGGGTTTTTGGCTAGACAGGTAGAATAGAAAATATCATTACTTTTGTGAAGAGTAAATATAACCTCTACTGGAATATGACACTGCAAATATGAGGACCCTCTAAAAATTACCATATTATTATTAATAGGGCCCAAGCACTATGTCATCAGCCCTATGTTATCATAGTGCATTAAGGGCCCTCTTGTTTTTCTACAGATTATTTTTTTCAAGCATTGTTTTCTTTTTGAGGTCTTAACAAAAAGTCATAAAAATCAGCACACAGGTTGGAATCTGATGCCATTGGAATGCATGTGCAGCTGGGCCCCGGGGCGTGGCACGGGGGCCTTATATAAAATTTTGCTGCATAGCTCATACACGCTTGCACATACAGTATACATATGAAACCCAGTACACATTTAGATCTCATTGAGCTGAACTTTCTCAACAGGAAGTCAGTTATTTTGGGTCGTTTACAAAACGCACCCAATCAAATTTAGTATAATCCTCATAGGAGAATTTTTTATGATTGCCACCAAACCCGGCCTACAGTATGTGATCTCAAGACATTGAGGATGCAAAATAGTTTTTTGATATCTCAAACAGGTCAGCCGTGATGATGCTTTAAACGTTATGCCGTAAAGTGGTTAATAACTTTCAGTGTAACTTTATATTGAGTGACATCATAACGTGATGCTTTTTTTTTAGCACCCGCAGCTTTTTACCCTGTATTTTACAAGTACTGTATGTCATAATGGTATTGGTTTGTTCCATTTACAGTAAATGCATCTTAACATGCTCAAAAATCACACAGGTTGTATGGCAAGCCCAACAGACGATAGTGCAGGTACTTGGGCCCACTCATTGCTCCTTGCAATTATTATTATTATTATTATTATTATTATTATTATTATAAAATGTTTATTTTTTTAAATATTTCTAAATACCAAAATAAAATAACAATTAAATTAGCAGTCTACACCTAGAGGGGAACAGCACGGATGGTAATAACTCTCATTTAACCTTAATTTTTCTAATTTTTTTCCCCTTCCTTTCTCCCCCTTTTTTTACTTTCTTCCCTCCATCATGCAGACTATTGTTCTCCAGCTTCGCACCTGGGAGGTGATAGAGTAGGTGCTTGTGCCTGCTCATTGCTGCTTGCAACTATTATTATTATTTTTTTATTATTATTAATATTATTATTATTATCATTATTATTATGGTCATAGAAACAACTAAAAACATGTGATCATTCCAACCTGTGCTATTTCTTTGCCTATGTAAACCATTTTTTAAAATTAACTTCAGTTCATCACATTGCCTAGGTTTTGTTGAAAAAAAGGATGCTGCAAAATCCTGAGCCCAAAATATGATTATAAAATAAAAAAAAGAATGGTTAGAATGCTCAGAATTTTAAGAGTTATGGGCAACTTTTAACCATTTTGTTTGACAAAAATTCAAAATTACTATAAATGAGCAAAAAAAGTGTGACATACAGTACATAACTTTAATAATAAAATGTTAATGTTGGCAAATTTGGGTAATAAAACACTTGAATGTCCAAAAAGAGCGTATCTTAATTAGCGTTGGCGTGGAAATATTAACACATCTGACTTTCATTTTGTCATTTTACACACAGCATCGTGTTTTATTCCCTTCCTTTGTGTACAGTTGCCTCCCATGGTAGGGTTTAATTTAATCCCTTATGACTATAACAACGGAGCAGTTGCACTGAAAGCAATGGATAAATGTGTGTAGTATTTAGCTGACAAGAAAAGTGATTCTAGAGTTGCTGATGGGAATTTAAAGGATTAAAAACTGAAATAAACCACCACCGCATTATCCTCTGTTAGCAATCCTTTCTGTAGATAGATCCCTGCGCTGATGTCAAACATGGAATGGCTTTGTGACAAATCTGCCAAAGCAGCTAGAGTATCACGTAAAAGATGTATGAAAATATTTGCCTATCTGAGCAATGAGCTCAACAGTAAACCCATCTTCAATGATTAATATATATATCATATGTATATGTGTCTTGTCTGCTAAACTGCTTTGCTTGTGTGACTTTTTCAATATACCTTTTTAAATACGCAAAATGACAATAAGTGTGATAAGTGGGAAAGTCCTATCTAGACATTTTGTTGTTTGCCTATAAGGGCATGTACCTGAAGTTACAAAGACATTAAGATTCGATAGTGTCACAGAATGATTAATGGCTGGTATTCAGTAAAGAACCTGCATACAGTAATAAATTGATTGTCCCTTCATCTCCTTGAACTATTCAGCAAACCTGAGCCATACCTTAAAACTCACTCACTCGCTCATCATCTATACCTCTTTATCCTGAATTCAGGGTCACAGGGGGCCTTGAGCCTATCCCAGGAGACTTAGGGCACCAGGCGGGGTACACCCTGGACGGGGTGCCAATCCATCGCAGGGCACACACACATTCACACACTCGCACGCTCATTCACACACTATGGACAATTTGGAAAACGCCAATCAGCCTAATCTTTGGACTGTGAGAGGAAACCGGAGTACCTGGAGGAAACCCACCAAGCACAGGGAGAACATGCAAACTCCATACCTTAAAACTGAAAGAGAACTGCAAATCGTTTACAGGCAACATGTCCAGTTCAGTGATAACTACAAAAGCAAAGCAACAAAGGCTCTCTTTTTGGTTGTACTTCTTAGCCATCTGACAAGAGAGGTCTAAAGCAAAGCATCAAAAGAGACGAATTTCTGATACTGACAGCTAGCATCCTAATCCGTCTAAAGGCTTAAAGAAACATAGGGATATCAAGGGACTTGCCGGTCAATTAGCTGATCTTTACAGCAGGGAACATGTAATGAGAAACTTGTTTATATACTTAGAATTTAAGTTTCTAATGAAACTAATGGTTTCTTTAGAGCAGTTCAATTTTCCAAACTTTCATCCAGTCTGACAAGCTTTTTGGGAGAGAAAATCTTAACTATTGAGCTTGATCTATAGAAACAAACTTTTATATTTTTATATGCACAGTGCATGCCTCGGCCAAAATTGATCACTAATAACATGTTTATTTTTTCTTTTTATTGGTCTGTGCAGGCAGTGGCTGGAACATCGGGTCTGGCGACCATTATGAAGCAGTCGCGGGAGCTGTGCGTAATGAAAGGCATTATCGCTTGATCACAGCAGGCGCTGCTCGGAGCCACACCAGCTGGACGCAACCCATCTTTCTGGTTGTCTTAGCAACCAGGATGACATGTGGGTCACATGGCTTTACTAAAGGAAGAAATTTTAAAACGCCCGTGTCAGTCGTCTGGTCAATAAATTTACATAGTACTTCATGATATAACTACCATTCAAAAGTTTGGAATCTCTCTGAAAAAAGTATACTACAGGTTGCAGACCAGGGATAGACGGAGACTTTTTGATGGGACGTTGCTATAAATCTGAAGAAAAGGGCACCCCAATCCCCCAATCCTGAGTTTAGTGGTGAACCATCAGCAAGAAATTGAATTGTGTAAGATATGGTCATTTCATTCATTTTAGAGTTGTCAATTGTTTTACATTTATAA
This sequence comes from Clarias laeviceps, assembly GCA_030014305.1. Lineage (NCBI taxonomy): Eukaryota > Metazoa > Chordata > Actinopteri > Siluriformes > Clariidae > Clarias > Clarias laeviceps. The sequence continues at coordinate 15,932,209 of JAQMYJ010000017.1, read as the reverse complement.
GATGAATTAAATAAAAACACTGTTAAATACACGGTAAGTTTAACAAATTATTACAGATATGGTTTAAGCTGCAATATGATTTTATGTCTTGAGTTTAAACCTGGAATTTGCATGATCTCCCCGTGCTTGGTGGGTTTCCTCCGGGTACTCCGGTTTCCTCCCACAGTCCAAAGATATGCAGGGTAGGCTAATTGCCGTTCCCAAATTGCCCGTTGTGTGTGAATGAGTGTGTGTGTGTGTATGTGTTTGTGCCTTGCGATGGATTGGCACCCTGTCCGGGGTGTACCCTGCCTCATGCCCTAAGCCTCCTGGGATAGACTCCATAGTCCCCACGACCCTGAATACAGGATTAAGCGGTATAGAAGATGAGTGAGTGAGAGTGAGAGGGTTTAAACCTACGATCTATCAATTTGATTTTAAATGACATATACCTGTATGGTGATAACACTGCTTCAACATGTAAAGCATTTAGTCTTTGAGGAAACAAAAAAGTGAAAATCCAGATTTTCAATATAAACTCTTAAATCAAGGATGATGACATTGTATGCATCTGTTCTCCCTGTGCTTGGTGGGTTTCCTCCGGACACCCCAGTTTCCTCTCATAGTTCAAAGACATGCAGATTAGACTGATTGATGTCCCCAAATTGACCCCCATAGAGTGTGAATGCATGTGTTAATGTTGACCAGAAATCCTACCACTATTGTAAAATGGGAATAAATACAGTACAATGGTCACCATTGGCCTCTACGATCTTTAGATTGATACATCATGTAAAATTGCATTTTTTTGGGGGCATTTTGCAAATTCAAGTCACTGTTTATTTCATACAAACCCTTACTGTCAAAAACCCAAGATTGGGTTGTACTGATATGTCATACTGTATATCCAAGATTACAATAATAAGAATATGTTTATTAATACTATATAAAATTGTATAACATATCAGCCAAAATAACCTTCAGGAAAAACGTCTACTGCTCCTGGACACTCCACCCTGTGTCCAGGAGCACCCACTGCCCTGCAGATTTTAGTGTTCTCCCCTCCTCTATCCTACTTAAGACTTAAGAAAAGGTTGTTAATTAGCTGATTGGTTACAGTAAATCAGGTGTGCGGTGAGCTGAGAAAGCACTAAAATGTGCAGGGAAGGGTGTCCTCCAGGACAAGGGTTGAGGATCACTGGTCTACTGTAAGCACACAAAATGAACCTTACCTTGCATTGTAATGTACTTGAACATTACAAGTTACCATCTCAGGGAAAAAAAAAGAAACTTCTATCATTTTTAGATATATTTGTTAGGTGGTTGGAAATTCATCACAGCTTTAATGAAGCATGGTCAACAATATCGTTAACCGCTCCTGACACATAGGAAGCTCCATAAAATACCCATGTGAACTTGTCACATACAGTAACATGAGGTAACATGTTTTCAGCAACGTGTTACCTTTAAATGTGTTATCGTGGGTTGTTTAAATGTGTTATCATTAAAATAAATCTCAACTTGTCATTCAAGATCCCAATCTGCCATGTGTTATTGTCGAAACACTAAATACATCTCTTTTAAAACTATATGCTCTCAACAAAAAACTCAATGGACTCGGTGGAGATAAAATGGATCCAACTGATTTCAGGGACATAATCAAGAAAATTCAGATTTGCATTTGAAGCTAAACACTAACCAGCAAAACATCCCAAAGTCACAAAATATAGCTGTTTATATAGCTATAGGTTTATATAGCTATAAAAGCTACATAAGCCTCCATTATTATTATTATTATTATTATTATTATTATTATTATATGAGATGTATAATTTGTCATATAATAATATATGTGATACTTCAATAAATATTATAAATAATTTAAAAAACAGATATTTTTAGACCAAAAATTAGGAGCGCCAGATTTACATGTTAATTTTCATTTTTATTAATCATGGAATGAAATCAACAGGTCAAATGAACAAATACTCTGCAGCAGCTGATCTCCACTCACAGCAGGCAACATCTGGCTATTTTTCATCACAGAATGCAGGTTTCTCCCTGCTGTCCTCACCTCGAGTCACCATCTGCAAACATTTGCTCCGAAGATGTATGCTATATTTGTTCATGTATTACAACATACTGTATAAATCACACCCTGTTCACTCGCTCTCACTGCTGAGACAGACTACACAGACGATCCCTGCTTCTTCCTCATTCCCTCCTTGTCCTCTGCATGTCCAACCCCCCCCCTACTGTACACTCCCCTCTTCTATCTGTCTCTCTGAATACTGTACGTCTTCTCATCTCCTATAGCACTTTAGTGAAACATATTTGGTAAAAAAAATAAAATAAAAAATGCTAAAAATAAAAAAAAGTCTGCTGCACTTACCCTCATGTGTCCCACATTAGCCATTACACTAAGAAGTGCATCATACTGCAGATTCTATTTACAGTAAAAAAAAAATTTAAATAAATAAATAAAGTGCGTTTCAAAAGTATTCATACCCTTTGACCTTTTCCACATTTTTCACGTTATAACCACGTTATGTTTTTTATTGGGATTTTATGTGATAGACCAACACAAAGCGGCACATAGAACCACCTTCTATCTTGCATGCACTGTAAATAAATACATAAATAAATAAATAGTAAGGGGACTGCCATTATTTGCCAATATATCTGAACTAAAAACAACAAAGAATAAATATATACCGTATGACTAGGAGAATAATCTAAAGGCGGCACATAGCTTAGTGGTTAGCACTACTGCCTTGCACCTTCAGGTTCTGGGTTTGATTGTGCTTGTGTGCATGGAGTTTGCATGTTCTCCCCGTGTTTGGTGGGTTTCCTTCGGGTACTCCGGTTTCCTCCCACAGTCCAAAAACATGCAGATTTGGCTAATTGGCGTTCCCAAATTGCCCATAGTGTATGAATGAGTGTGTGTATATGTGTGATGGATTGGCACCCTGTCCAGGGTGTTCCCTGCCTCATGTCCTAAGACTCCTGATAGGCTCCAGGCCCCCACAATGCTGTATACGGGATAAAGCGGTATAGATGATGAGTAAGTGAGTAAGAATTAAAAATAATAAAAGTTAAATAAATAAATGTCCATGACTTTAATTGACCATGACTTTAGCCTGTAGCGACACCCTTCCACTTTTAGTCATTCTGTCCTACCCAAACATGCTGTGCATGGACTTGCCAAAAATATATCAGACCCGGCCTGGATTCTTCTACTATCTGTGCCATGTCTTTCATAGGACCTTTAGCGAATGTCAGTAAGGTCCTAACGTTGTCGTACAGGGAACGTCTTCATAGGGACCAAATGCAAATTGCAGAAATCCCTTGAATGTCCAGGAGATGTCCGCTGTTTGTTGGACTTTCATATACTGTACATTATCACTCTCACTCACTCATCATTACCGCTTAATCCTGTAGGGCATGAGGCAGGGTGCCAATCTATCGCAGGGCACACAGACATACACATATTCACACACTGTGGGCGATTTGAGAACACCAATTAACCTAACCTACATGTCTTTGGACTGTGGGAGGAAACCCACCACGCACGGGGAGAACATGCAAACTTCATGCACACAGAGATGAGAATCGAGCCTGGCCGGGAATCGAACCCAGACCCTGGTGCCACCGCCTTACTGTACGTTGTACGTTATACACTATTTAAATTATCTAAAGATTCTGACCAATATTTGGATTGATGCTGCAACAAGATTGAAATGGAAGATGATAAGTAAAGTTATTTGTTCAACCTTGATCTGACCTAATGATTTAATGGTTTGCAGCATTTTCTTCAATTACTATATTTTTCACTACTTGTTTTGTTTTAAGGTAAAAGAAGAAATATTATTATAATTACAGACTAATCTAAAAAGCAATTTCTTTCTCTGTTTTAAAATAATTGACTTTACTTCTGTGCATTACAAATATGTATATTGAGTGTATAATATATATATATATATATATATATATATATATATATATACACACACACACAAAACAGGACATGGCCTGGAAAATTGCAATGGCCAAGCATTTATTTGAAATTGCCCCTGTTGGTATTTGAGGTAAGGGTGGGTGAGTGTGGATAAGGATATGTGTTGCGTGAAAGTCTGCTTTAAAGGATTAGGAAGTTTAGGGAGAATGAAATCTATAGCTGGCGATGAAGCAAAGGCGCAGAGAGATACTAAGAGGGAACATGAAGAGAAGATAGGGCTTGTGGAAGTGCCGAATAAAAGCAGATGAAGAGTCAAAGATACACAGCAAGACAAGACAAGATCAAGAAACATTCAATGATTTTTAAATGAAGAATGGACTGAAAAATCGTCTTGAAAGCAGAGAGGCCGGGAAGATGAGGAAAAATTAGACCTACAGTTGACGGTAATGCAACCTACTGGATTCCAACCGCTTTTAAACAACAAGGAGGAAGTAGAGGAAGAAGAAGAAAAATTAATTTTGCCCACCTGACCATAACTTTTATGTTTCTTCCCATAACAGGACCGTGACCTAAAACATGGTTTCAAATTGGGCAAAAACCTATTTCGGGAATAAACAGTCAGCTGGTATTCTGTCTGTAATGGATTGGTCAGCGCAATCACCAGATCTCAACCCTGTTGTGCTGTTGTGGGAACAGCTTGTCCAGATGGTACAAAAAAAAAATTGGCCATCAAGTCAATTCAAATTGTAGAAGGTGCTTTAGGAAGGATGTAATGAAAATGATACAGATTACTGCAAAAAACTGACCGCTAGCATGCCAAGTCTCTGAATGCTGCAAATGATTGACGAGCAAATGGCTGGGCAAAAGTTGCCTGGGCATCTGTTTATTTGGCCTTTTTGGCTACGGTGCCTTCTTGGAGGGGGATAAATGAATAAATAAATAAATAATATTTGCTGTCGTGGACCCATTGATGCACATGGCAGATAATTGCTAAAGTTATATTACATGAGATAATACAAACTTTTATTTTTTGGTAGGTGATACAAGGCAATGCCCCCATCATGAGACACTGGAGAATAGTTTTAGATCAAGCACCATTCACATAGTATGACAAGGCAAAATGGCTTAATAATCTTTGTTGTTCAAAATTCCTTTTACTTTTTTAGAAATTTTCCACTTTACCAGCGCCAAAGTAGAGCATCATATTTGCTCCGTTCTGCTTGACAGATGGAACAAGCACTCTCCTAGGATCTTTTTATTTGTTCTGTTGCCTTTTTTCCAATCATCCTATGTCCAGTGTCTGTGTGCTTTTGTCAATTTCAACCATTTCTCTTTGTTGGCTTGTCAAAGATACAGCATTTCCTTTGAAACTCTGCCCGAAGGGCCAGCAGCCCAGAGTCACCCCTTTACTATTACAGATGACACTGATGTTTTCTGAGCACTATGTAATAAAGCTCCTAACTGACGGATTGCAAGGCATCTGTTTCTCAAAATGCATACTCAATGTACAGTACTGTATTTATCCTCATGCATAGTTTCAGGCTTCAGACTTCTTTTTTTCTTTTTTTTGCACAGGTACTGTAGTATTACAGTCATTTGCAAGATATCATCAATTTCTAGTCAAAATAACATGTCTTTCAAGTAAGCTTCTTTTTTTTTTTTTTTTTTAAACATGCCTGAACCCAAAAATGCTGATGTTCCAGACACTCAAGTAGTTGATAGAAGATTGGTTTTATTTTTTAAACAGAAAATTATTTTCAACTTTGTTAACATACCTGCACAAAGGTTTCAACAATAATTTCGACTGGTTTCTAATTTAAAACATTTGAAAGGTGTTAAAAATAAATGTTTAAAATACAGTCAGTCATTCAGAGCAAAATTCTGAACTAAAAAAAACAGATTTTCCGATTCAGGATGCTTGACTTTGTACCTCAATATGCTGCGGGTAACATCTAAAAATCATAATGTACATTTTGGTCCATGTAATATCCCTTCATTTCATTACTCACCAGCACTGCTGAACCAGCAAACAGGAACATTCCTATTACCTATATATATTATATGGCTTGGACTTTGATGGTCCCTAGTTGGACTATAGAGCCATTAGCTATGTGGACTACAGACCACAGAGCTATCAGGTTCCTGAGGATGCAAGTGTTGAAACCGTTGATTGACAAAGATTTGGTGGCAGCAGGTGCTGAAGTTTCACTCTGCACTATAAGGCGCATACTGAACACTGAAGGTCAGCCCAAGATGTACCCAGCTACTGAACCTAAAACACAAGAAATATGCTGAAAACCATATAAAAAAACACAGAAGTTTGGGAATTCTGTTCTATGGACCGTAAAATATTTGGGCCTATGAATCAGTGGTATGTTTGGAGGGGAAAGAATGAAGCATATACAGAAAAGTGCACCTACTTCCACAGGCATTGGAAACCTGCAAGATGAATTCAATTAAGTATCCTTGAAGAGAATCTCATGCCATCTGTGAGGAAGCTGAAACTGTGTCATTGGACTTTCAACAGGACAATCATCTCAAGCATCCTTCAAAGTCCACCAAGGCTTGGTTTCAGAAAGTCCTGGATTCTATAGTGGCCATCACAGTCACCTGACTTGAGGCCTATAGAAAAAAAATGAAAAAAGCAGTTGCAGCATGCAAACCTAAGTATCTGAACTAGAGACCATTGCCAAAGAGAAAACACTGCCAGAAGCTAGTGTCTGGCATCATGTTTGCAGCAGGTCATAATAGCTAAAAGGTGCTCTACTGATTTACTGAAGATGTTTCTTATCAAGGGGTTGAATAATGAAGAATAGGGGTTGGGGAAAAAATAGTAGTAATATGGTGTGAAAACTGACTGGGTTACACCTCAAGTGGATTTAAAGACCCTGATCAGGAATTGCAGCAATTGAAGACCGGTTTTGAGGTCAAGAACTACTCGAGGTTATGAAATAACCACACTGGATTCACTAAAATATCCCAAAGATTCATTATACACATTCAATCTGTTCTGTGTTAGAGCTCTCAAGTACCATTGGTGTTGTTTGAACATGTTAATAAATTGAATTTGAGAGGAAAACCTTTGGGTAAACAACAGCCTGCCAAAGGTCATGCTGAAGGCAGACATTAGTTTGTCTGTTCCCACAAGAATATCTCGAGGAGAACCTCATTCTTTACACATCAATCATGAGTGATGAACCAGTGCTCAAGGTTGAGCACCATATGGAAATGCTCCCTTTAATTAAAGCATGTAGAATCTATATGAAGATGTGAATGTGACCTGTGAAATATCTGATATGAATTTGTGTAGACACAAAAACACCATGATTCCTGGCAGAACTGCATGAATATTTATCATGAGAATTATCATGGCAATGAAAGAGAGGTTGAATTAAGTTGAATTCCACTCATATTTAACACAGATTTTCAATTACAGAAGAACTACATACATGGTTCTGTAGGGAAATTTCAACATTGTCTGTGCTTCTGTGTTTTAATTTTATTGAACAAAAATGCAGTGCAGACAATGGAATCATGAGAACATGAAAATTGCCTAATCCCAAGTCATCTCTTACTGATTTGCTTTCTACAAGATATGTACTGTATGAGAATAATGCATGGCTGGTCTGGTCTTGTAATAGATCCTGTATTAGACTGCAGTACTGGCAATAGCAGCTGTCTGCCAAAACTCACCAACAAAACCCATCATGGCAAGAAAACACATCTGATAACATGTTTTTCATATTAAACAACACTTTGACTCCTCTGGAATTGTTTGTAATTTGTTCCAAATTGCCTCTGGATCAGACGTGTTGTGTTTCGAGCTTTCATTCCTGCTACTTAACATGCACACAAGCTTGGACCAGCATTCTGACGAGTTCATACCTCATCTTGCCGCTTTGTTTACGTCTAATGCAAGCTTCAAAACTAACTAACTTCTACCACAACACTAAATCACAAATCCCTCTCTAAGCCCTGACCAAGGGCACGACTTGGTATGTGGACTCAAGGATGAGTTCAATCGTCTTGGGCCTTCTTTGTCGCACCTTCCTCTTTATGATGCGCCAAATGTTCTCTATAGGGGAAAGATCT
>JAQMYJ010000017.1:15896170-15906744 GCA_030014305.1 Clarias laeviceps | reverse complement strand
CGGGTCTAAGAATTTCATTACAGTAATGATGCCTCATTGTTATCTGTATATGACAATAAAACTTGAAACTTGAAACTTGAAACACCGAATGCAGTGCCGGTCCCAAGCCCGGACAAAATGGGAGAGTTGCATCAGGAAGGGCATCCGGTGTAAAACCTGTGCCAAGCTTGTGGGCTTGTCTGTTGTGGCGACCACTTGCCGGGAACAGCCGAAAGACCAACAACATATTTTAGACTGTATTCACTTGTTTACACCATTTTTTAAAAATTTGTTTGCTTCTTGTTAATAGTGTGCAAATTAATCATAATGAGATAGATAAGCTGTTGTTGAATTGTCCTGCGTCACTATCCTACCAAAGTCTATTTGATTCCAATAAGAACATCTGGATTTATAATTTTTATATTTGGCCAGAGCTAAATTGTTTTTCTTTTAAACCAAAAACTTCCAATTTTGACAAGGAAATTGTTAATCATTAGCCTGATATCCAGCTGTTCTTTCAATTAAATCTTAAGCAGTTAATTTTTGCTTTTGCAGTCGATTTAACTCCATGTAATATGTAAGAGGCATGTAGGAAAACAGTTACTAGTTGGGCTAGTGTTATGTGGCCTGATATAAAGTGTAATTTTATTCCTCTCATGCCACAGTAATTTGCCAATGATTATAATTTTTATTCATTAAATGACACATTTTACATTTTATCCATTTGTGGTTATATTTAATATCAGCTATGAACACTCATTTTCTTATCAGCCTGTCTTGAATTTAATGAGAGGTAAAAAATTGTCATGCATACTCTAGCACTCTATAGTATTATAAAGACTTTTGATAGACATAAAGTTAACTTCTAACACTGGAAATCCTTTTTACTTTATATTATAGTTTAAATCACAAAATCATATCAGAATAGCTCAAAATATTATAACATATGAGACTAAGTGGCGGCACAGTGATTAGCACGATTAAGTATGTGTGGACTTTGCATGTTCTCTCTATGCTTGGTGGGTTTCCTCCAGCTACTCCGGTTTCCTCACACAGTCGGAAGACATGCAGAGTAGGCTAATTGGTGTTACCAAAATTGCCCATAGTGTATGAGTGAGTGTGTGTGCTTTTGTGCCCTGTGATGGACTGGCACCCCGTCTAGGGTGTACCCCACCTCCTGCCCCGAGTCCCCTGGAATAGGATCCAGGTCCCCATCACCCTGTACAGGATAAGTGGTATGGAGAATAAGACTAAGTGAAAGAAAATACACTCAGATTCCTCTGCTTTACAAGCTGACAATATAATAAAAAAACCTTTTTAACATTTCTCACCATTATCCATTCATTTATTATTTTAACCATCTTCAAGAACCACTTAATTCTGGTCAGGGCTGTGGTGTTGCCAATAGTGCTGAACTGTTGACCTCTGATTTTGAGATCTCAAAATCTCTGTGGTGTAAGTCAGTAGTTCCACTAGAAATATGTAAAAGGTGAATCTAAAAAATATGTACTTTTGCAAAAAAAAAAAAAAAAAGCTTGGAACAGCACTATGGGACAGAATGGGAAGGACACATTTTGTGTTCCTGCTTTGTAAAGGATGCTCTATTGTTATTTTAATACATACTGCTACCCATCCACAGTAGTAAATCTGACAACACTGAACTGACAACGAGAGTCTATTATCAGGTTCTGTCCGGTTCAAGAAATCAGGTCTACCTTTTCACATTTGCCAATCAGGAAGTCTCCAGGCCTGATGATTATCTTGATTATCTTGTAGATTTTATTTACGACTGGTATGCGGTATTATATACAGGTCTATTTCAATGGCTCTTAAGAAGTCCTTTGAGGAACCCTATCTCTGCAGTCCAGTAAACAAGGAGGTTATCTGCATGATGATTTATAAAGGGAAAGGCTGTGAACAATAGACACATCAGCTTATGAACTTTTGAGTCAGCTAAAAAAAAAGAATCTTCTGTGCTGTTCCTACAGTATGTATCAGTAGATAGTGAGAAGGTCGAAAGAGAGTAAAGTATGCGTCATACTGTAGATCTAGCTCTGATGAAGCCTGTTCTAGCTACTCTCGAGTAATTTGTTCTTATAGAGAATCGCTTTACTGGCCTGATAAATCTGATGATACGATCCAATGTATGTTTGATTTATGAATTTTTCATGGCTTTAGTTCTAAACTGCTTTCACCCACATGTTTTTGCTTTGGTTAACATTTAACGCACTACCCACAATGCCGTTCAACCGCCTGCTGATACTGATTTAACTCTTGCTTCATCTTTCCCTAAACAGTGCAGTGTAGCAGCTTTCTGCCCGTCTCCTTTTCATTTGTACGCACTTCTCGAGCTGATCAGCATCCAAACGCAGCGGTTTATCCTGTAGCACCTGCAGAGACAGAACCCAGCGAGAGATGAGAATAACTGTGCCAAGATTTCTAAAATGCTTGGAATAACTAACCACTGAGCTTGTTAAAGCTAGAAATGAGATTCAGTGCTTGACATGGTATTATGAAAAAGTATTATGCCTACGTGCAAGAATGTTTGGTTTGGTATCTGATTTTTAGGGGTAGCCCTTAAAACATATATAGGGCTCAGGATTGTGCAGTATAAATAACATATTTTTTTAGCACATAATAGGCAACATGAACAGAATTTTATTTCATTTTAATGATAGATTTAACTATAGAAACATAGGCAAATAAATATCACAGGTACACATGATCAAGTTTTTTCTGGTTGTGTTTGCCTGTTTTAATGAATTATTACTAGTATATAATAATAATATGCTAATTTTGAACATTTTACATTTTTGCAATGTCATTCCCATATTCTGGTAGTGTTAAAATATACACATTATAAAAGTAATGATACAGTAGCTTTCATCTAACTGATATAACACACACACTGGCAAGGCTTCCATATAAGCATTTTTTATTGTCATTGACTCCCTTTTTTAAGGAATAGGTTACCTAAGGTATTTCTGGAAATTCCACATTAACTTTAATAACTTAATACAAAGAACAAAAAATAAATTGGAAATTACCATAGAGATTAAGACAGAAAGCAAGAGAGAGAATCAATATGGTTTATATTTTCATGCCACTTATTTCATTTCATATCTTTTTATATATTTTATAATTCTTGAAATTGTTCACTAAATTAATAAAACATGATCAAATATTTGCTGCAGCTTTTATATTTTTACCCTTTGATCTAATGCCATATCATTTGACCAAACACATTGAGCTGCCCATAACAAGCTTACGGATGGTAATATGTTCTTTGAGCATAAAAGGGTGTCAGATGGAAGAGGTCATGTGGGCCCATGTGATTGGTGTACCATTTAGGTTGTCAAAAATAAACTGTAGGTTAGGATAGCAGGGCATGATGGACAACTTGACCCTGAGATCGTTATTTTTATTTGGTCTCCTATTCTATGGCTTGAAAAAACATGAAGAGGGGATGATTGGTGACATGCTCTAAAGCAAGAAATGATGAGACAAGAAGTGTGCTTTTGTATTCTTTCATTCTGCGTATAGCAGAATCATTTTGAATTGGATGAAGAACAATGCCCATCTAGCTTGTCAATAATTCAGATGTGGGTTATGAAAACAATAAATGGGTCCTGGGACTCTTTTTACCACCAATTTTACTGCTAGTAATTTCCAGCCCCTTATCTCATAATTCTGTTCTTCTAACGAGATCTTGTGAGAAAAGAATGTGATCGGGTGTAACTTGAGTTTCTCTCCAACCCTGTGGATGTGCCATGGAAATGACACTCTTGGAATCTCTGTTTATTGAGCATGTAATCAAACTGAAGCTTTGAATAAACCTCCTTTAACAGTCTGTAAATCCTAAAAACCATCATAGTCCCTTTACCATCTTAAATAAAACTTCAGTCCCTTTTTATCTGAACTCTGGTGACTCTGATGATATAACCTAGAAAAGGGGACAGTGGTTGCAAGGACCTCACATTTCTCTTGTTTGACACAGAGTTGATTTGAGGACAACACCTTCCTTGCATACTTGATATATGTCTCCAGGGAAGGTGAATATATTAAGATGTCATCAATAAAAGCTATTACAAATTTGCTGAGCATTTCCCTTAGGACATCATTAATTAGGCATTGAAAGACTAAGCGGGCAATAGAAAACCTGTACAGCATAACAATATATACAAAAATGACCAGCAGTGGTACTGAAAGTGGTCTTCCACTTGTCTCCTTTTCTTATTTAGGCTAGATTGTAGGGACTAATCAGATCTGACTAGGACATAAATACTTTATGGTGACTTGTTGAGTCTGTGATAATTGATACCTCTTTCTTTTTTCTTCACAAAGAGCAATCCTGCTGATGCTAGCGATGTGGATGGCTGTACATACCCCTGGTTCAGAGTTTCCTTGACGTATTATTCCATAGCTTGTTGTTAATCCATTTTCAAGAGGTAATCTCTGTTTTCTAGATGGAGATGTCCAGTAATTAGTAAGTAAGCAGGTAATATATTCTTTATGTTGAGGGAGTCTGCTGGCCTTGGTTTAACTGAACACCTTTACCAAAGACCACACCTGAGGGATGCACACATTGGAAGTTGATTTTGGGTTTTTGACTGACATAGTTGTAAGAAATAATAATTGAAATGAAAGAACACGGTGTTGGAGACAGGCATCAGAAACAAGTAGTGTTCTACTTTTCATTGCTTCACCATGAAAGGTATGTCATACATGTCCATTCAGAGGTAGCTTAGACCTATGGTATATTCCTTGGTGACAATTAATAGGAAGAATATCCTTTTCTGATGTACGTGTGAGTAACCGTGCCAGCACCTATGGTTTCTCCGTCAGGGTCTTGTATGCATAGTGCATGTTTGAGTGGTCTTGTGGAAATCTTAAACTTGTCGCTGTCCAGGTCTATGAAGCTGTCTGAAGCTCCAGAATTAATCAAGGCTACAAGAGAAAATATCTAGGGCACTGGTGGATCAGTGGTAGGTGTTTTGCCTGCCATACAAAAGGCCCAGGTTCGATTGCCAGTCACTGGATACAGTGCCGGTCCCATGCCTGGTTAAAATGGGAGGGTTGCGTCAGGAAGGGCATCTGCCGTAAAACCTTGTATTTGCGGACTGGATGGTCTTCTGTGGCGATCCCTTGCCGAAAGCAGCCGAAAGACCAACAGCAAGAGAAAATATCTGATCTAAGTACTGAACTGAATTTGGTCCACAAGCAAAGGTAAGCCTGTTATTATGGGTAGGACCGTTACTGTTGAACTGGTTTGAAAGAACACAATATGAAGAAAGCCTCTTTTTCATTTGCTTGGCTATTTCATCTGCACTTAAACCAGTTCTCCCCAGTTGCATGGGTTCCATTTGATCAGGCTCTGCTGCCACTGTGACCAAATCCTGCTGCCATAGCTGCCACATAGCAATTGATCTAGTCAAATATAGGCATATTGATTTGAGTCCAAAAAGACATGACTGCTCAATGAGTAATTTTTTTAGTCCACTTCTGAAATTATTTAGACATGGCCGGCTCATTTCACTCACAGCTCACAGGAATTATGTGAAACTTAAGTGCATACTCTACATACTCTGTTGGATGATCAAAGACTCTTTGGAACATCTTCACAAAATTATTGCATGAAAACTTATCGATGTAGTCTGTGATGCACTGTGGGAATTGAAAGTTAAGGTAGTAATGGCTGGGCATTGGTAAAAGCTGGCTCCAATGTGATATATGGTAATTATTTTTGTGAGAAGATGTTTATCTTTTAAAGGAACCTCCAGTTTCAGCCTGTTTTAATATTTTCAAGACAACCTGTGTTGTTTATTTTGTATTATCTTAAACAAGGAAAATGTGAATAAAGGAAGGCTTGTTTATAGCGGAGCTTATCTGCTGCAGAAAATAATTTCTTTTACAGACATTTCAGAAAACCAAATAAAATTATTAAGGGATAACAAGTATAAGGTATAATATAGTATAATATCAACCTTTGATATTATACTATATTATACCTGTTGTCAGCAAAATAACTGTGGTGTAATAAACATACAGTATAGTACAGTAGATAGATTTACAGTATAGTAAATCTCTTTGTGTGCTTTTGTGGGGAAAAAATGGAAAGTAACGAAACTGTAACTTTTTGTTGTTGAGCTGCATCACACCATATTCTTTTTTTCTTTTTCTTTTCTTTCTCTTATGCATCAAATCTGTTTTATTCCCTGGAGACTTATTCTAATTGTTTCTTAATGCATTCTGCACTTTAGCCTGTTGTTAGCTCACACCATGAGCACAGTAAAAACAGTTGATACAATATCTATAAGGAGATACATGATTGGTACATGATATTACAATGGACTATTACTGTTTACAATTACTGTCCATGGATCTCATGATCTGTACAACAGTCACAGAGATTGATGCTGTCAGCCAGGAAATGGATGTACATAGGCATAGTGTAAGCACACTTGGTATGGGGATGGAGGTGGGCCTTGAAATCCTCAAACCTAGGAAGTGGAGTAAACAGAATGTCCTTCAACCCAGATGGCAAAGCAAATACAGTGTGCTCAAGTCTGAATGGTGGGGCAAGCATGCCATTCTCAAACCCAGGTGGTGGACAGAGAATGAAGTCTTTAAACATGGATGGCAGAGCAAGCATGGTGTCTCCACAGCCAGGTGGTGGAAGCAGTTCCCCGCTCTCAAATCCAACTAGTGGAAAAAGCAGCATATCCTCGTGCCAGAGGACACTGCGGAGCTAGATGGAGAGGGTGCAATATCTGGCTGAGACAAACCTGACTATTGGTCAGTTGGTGCAGAACGTGGCTCAGGTGGTGCTGGGCAAAGCTCAGAAAAGCATACTGGGTCTTTCCAGGCTGGTTGGAACACAGGACATAGCCATCAGTGCTACCAGAGTTACCAGTAAATGGAAAAGTGCTGGACAGGGTTGACATAAATATCAGAACTTTCGGGAAACAGAGCAGAACTATTAGAGCTATCAAGACACAGTTACAAGGCTTTTTATATAAGCATAACTGAGCTTGAAACAGAATTGGGAAGCGTAACAGAATTCTCAATAATAAATTTTTTTTAAATCACTTTACTCGGGCTGGCGATGGACTCCTCCTCAACCTTTGTTTGAAGGTGACCCAGCTGTGCGGTGAGCACTGCGCCTTCCTCCAGAAATTCTACCACATACTGAGCTGGGATATGCAACATATGTCCATCTGTATAGCGAGCTACAGTACATTACTCGCAGCTGGATCGCATGCAGAGACTGCCGATGTTCTTCACCACTTGGTATGGACATTCTCCCTCCCCTGGACTGTTCTGGACATGACCCTTCAGTCCTTTCTAAGCGGTTGATACTAGGAGCCCCTTTAACCTAAACAACTTCATGCTGCGTTATGAAGGGCATGAGATTTATAACGAGCCGGGAGACTACCGATATCTGCTGTGCTGCTTGTTAACCACCTCCAATCTCTCACTGGGGCACCATGTGGGATCTTGCTTCTCTCTCCTGTATCCTCCACATTTCTTCTGGCTTGACACCAGATGGCAAGATGACTACCCGCAAAATCCGATCACCTCACCGGGCTTGTCATAGCTCCAAGAAACTATTTTTCACATTTTGACAGGAAAAGAATGTACACATAAATTCAGGCCGAGACATTCATTCGCAAAATGTATAAATACGTGTCAACTGCGGTATACACTGGAAACTGAAGTCCAGGAGCAGATGTCAATGCAGGAATTCAATAACCAAAGTAGAACACAGAGTCCATAGGTGCAAGGTGCCTGCCAGTTGTTATTCCTGACAGATTGCACAGGATTTAAACAAAATAACTACCATAACAACATCAAATGAATGAAAATGCCTAGCAGATCCAGTCGACAGTTGAGTTTGGATTGTGATATCATAAGTTAAAGATCAGAGTGACTTTGCAAGAGGGGTTGTCTTCTTGGGTTAACCCTATAAGACTAATCAAATGTAATGTGTTTCAACAGCAGCAGTGACTAAAGTGACATCTGCATTTACATTACTGTGCAAAAGTCTTGTCACCCCTCATTTCTTCATATTAAATTAAATTAAATGATTTAGATAAATTGAAAGAAATGGGAACAAATGTTTTATTGCAAGAGGCTGCAAAGTGCCTAAAGAAGAACAATTAAAAAAAAAATATATATATATATATATATATATATATATATGTTTATGTAACAACCCCAGCAGCAACCTCATTTCCCCTCTCATCTGTTTCAGGCACTCAGCATTCAGCATCACCAGCATACTAATCACCAGCCTGATCATCTGTCACCATACAGTACAGTATGTACCTGTTTCTCACTGATTCATGCCTTAAGGCATTTTAATGGTTAAATGATTTATAGGTCACTGTTTTAACTTAACAAAATAAAACATTTCTCTGAAACTGATTAGGTACAAGGACTGGACTGAAAATGAGAGCCAAAACTTGCCAAAAATGTAACCCAAAAAGGTCTGTCATGAAACCTGGAGAACTATTCCTCAAGACTACAGTACATTAAAAATACATGCAGGTCAGCTTCTTTGGAAGCAAATGATAAAATTAGGAGAGGGGTTGTGAAAATCTTTTCTTCAGGTGACTGAGAATGTCTACACATGATGTGATCAGACTGCTAGCAAGAATACAGTGGTTGTCACCCTTGGTCCTGGAGAACTGTATGCTCTACTCTATTACACCTACTTCAACTGGAAAAGGCTGTTTATTTAAATCGGGTGTACTGGGAGCTGGGAAAATAATAAAATGTAGAGGGCAGAGGGTCTTCGAGGACTACCCTACTAAGACTTTGTATTGGTTTGTCATTTAAAGTTGTCAGGCATCTCTACATCCCAATTGTAAAGAACACGGCTATCTTGGGAAATACCATGCATTCTTATGCCTAACATTAAACAATTTCAGGCTATGGTTGTCCATCGAAGAAAAAAAAACACTTTAGTGAATTCCTGTCACTAAATGACCTTTGCTGCTTTTCCACTGCACACCACCAGTGTGCCGCATATATTTAATCACTGATTAAATGTCTCTCTCTGCCAGATGGTGATGACCCACTGAGGCCACTCTTAATGTTACCATGCTGGGACTTCATGCTAATTGATTTCTCACTGCTCTTTATTTGATACCTCCATTTTAAAGTAATCTATTCAGACTGAATTCAGTTCAGCATTTACTATGTGAATGTTCCTCTGAGATTAAAGGGCTGGAGGCAAAGAAACCAGAAAGCACACACAATACAGATAAAGGACTTTTTTGTCTTTATTGTTTCAATGAATTAATTCATCCATCTTCAGTAAACACTACCCTGGTCAGGTCACAGTGGATCTCATGAGCTGTGGGTGTAGAAACTGAGTTTTTTTTTTCTTCCAATTATATTATTGTAATTGAAAAAGGATTACCTTAAGATGCTTGAGCAGTTGTGATTTGTTCTTAATGCATGAGCAAAGCTACAAATATGAACTAGAAGAGAGTTACCAGAACTCCTGTCCCAACCTTATACTCTTTTTATCCTGGTATTATTATTCATAAATTTTTTAATATGCCTTTTTTTTTTACCAGCTTCACATGAGCTCCAAGTCAGATCACCTCATGTTACTCAGAGTGATTAAGGTAATTAATATTAATGTACTTTACAGACTTGCTTCCTAGTGAACTCATATGAACGTTTTTTTTTTTTTTTCCAAAATCAATGAACTGCACATTTATTTTTCATCGCATGCAGTTATGTGAACGGAATTTTAAATAAAACTGCTTTTTACAGTACATAAATACAGCACAACTCTCATAATCTTCAGCTCACAACTTTATCACATGACCTCAAGTCAATGTATATCCTAGTTTTACTTACTAACAGCACCAGACTACTCCCCTTAAATAACCCGGACTAGCAGTGTTGCAGCATTGCATATGTATGAGGCAATACCAAGCCTTTAATAACTGCTTACTGATTTATCCTTGTCTGGTTTGTGCCTGTTTACCTGCCTCACACTCATGGAACAGTCCTTTTGTTTGTCGGTAGGATTAGAATAAAAATAATAATAATAATAATAATAAAAAATCTGAAAACCTGCTTTTACATCTGACTGTCCACTTCATGACAGATAAGCATTACTATTATATTAATATTACATTGTATTAATATTAATGAGGCCCTCAAATAAGGTGGACAATTTATTATTTCTTATATGGTTAATCCAAAAGAGATTTATAGTTCTGTGCAAAAGTCTTGAGTCACCCTTGATTTCTTCATATCTGGCTTCTAAAGAGCCAGCCTTTCTTGTATTTTTAATGTAGTCTTGAGGAATAGTTTTCCAGGCGTCCAAAGACCTCTCATCTTTGGAAAGTTTTCGGCTCTCATTTTCAATCCAGAGGAATGTTTTTTGTTTGTTAAGCCACACATGGTTTATACTGTAACTTATGACTTGTGAATTATTCAAGTTATATATATATATATATACACACTACCGTTCAACACTTGCAAATTTCAGGGGTTTTTTGTTTAGTGATTTATTTTCTACATTCTACAACAATACTGGGGATTTCAAAACTATAAAATAACACATATGG
>JAQMYJ010000017.1:15884479-15895125 GCA_030014305.1 Clarias laeviceps | reverse complement strand
TATAACCCGCAGGTGCGTCTCATCAGATGACGTCACCCGACCGAGGTTATATAAGCCAAAATTTGGCGTGTTTGATAAACACATGCTTCACAACCGGCAACATGACAAGATGTCCCCATAGCGTTTTCATGCAGCATCTCGTTCCCGCCTATTCAGGGAACAGGGTTACAGCAAAGTAACCCGAGACGATTTGTAGGTATCTTCATGGCAAAGACCATCTCCCTCGTTATATAACCTGGATTCTGCGAAGATTTGATGCATAATGAACCTGATCTTTCTGCATTCAGTTGTGTTTACTGTCCCAGCACAGGCTGCTTAAAAATAGCCTCATATATATTTTGAACGAATCTCCCTTTATACATAATAAAACCCCAAAGGATGAACAGGCTTGGGAAGGATTAAAAGCTAATATTTAGATTAAAAGCTCACAATAAGGAAATAAGGACACATTTTAATATTGTATTCATGAAAGCTATTCAGAGCTGAAAATGATACACAGTCTTACTTATACTAACAAAGTTTAGAAAGACAAATGCGTTCTTATACACTGAAGTGTAACTGTTCTGGAAACAGACATATTCATGATGGCTCCATTGTGTGGTGGAGGAACATAAACTTGCTTATGCAGCATGTTATAAAGTGCTCAATTTCCATCTTAATGGACTCAAACTCCAAAACTAGAATATGATTAATCCTAATTTGCACTGGGAAATTATATAATTTCACATTCTCTGACTGTACAGGGAATTATGTGAAATGTAATTTATTTCCAACATGCTTATGTTGTTACCTCTAAAAAAAAATGGTCCCTTGAACAATTGAGTATAAAGTTTCCCTAAAGCATTTGTCACTGTAGTGACTATTTACTTTCTTATAAAATGTGTTTGCTCTTGGAATGATGTATTGGAATAAACGTGAATACAATTTAAAAAACGATTGAAAATTCAGGCCACTCAAGCTCTTGCATACCAACCTTAGCAAACCATCTTTTTATGGACTTTACTTTGTACAGAGGGTTCCACAGGGTTCCTTAGTTCCTGTAAAGGCAAACTAATACTACAGCACAAAAACATATCATACAGATACATTTGTGTGGTCTAAACTTTGACATGATTGTAAGTTGTCCACAAACTACAGTATATACTGTATCTATAAAACTACCCAGTAGTGTTTTTTTTTCAGAATGCTATAAAATACCAGATATTCAAGTTCATCAAAATACAACCAAAACTTTCTAAACACGTTATTGTACGAAATACATATTTTAAGTTCTAGCTAAACATCATTCAAATTTATCACTATTCATAAAAGTATTAGCATTTTTGCTGATGCTACAAAACATAAAGCTGCAAATGCCTTAGTTGAAGACACAAGCAGGAGTTTATGCTGAGAGAGTGGTCTTTATCAGGTTGACTTCATTATATAAGAATTCAATGAACATCTCTTCTGCTGATCAACACAAGCATGTGCAAATGTATATTACTGAATGTATTTTTATTTAAATTTTATAAGGAGCCCAGTTACAGCTACTAACACTTTATGTTCATAAACATTCTTGATTGTGCCTGTTCACAGCATTGACATTGTTAATAGGTAATTAATTAAACTTACATTTTCTTTTCCTTTCTTTTTAAATATATAGGCAGAAATTTACATCGCACTAAATATTACATTGATTTGCTTGATAGATGATTTTATTTAAATTGAAATACAAACCATCATTAACTTACTTTGTATCTACAATATTATTGGGGCTTGTTTATTTATTTAGCATTTTAAAAAACACACTTTTTATGTTAATTAATATTTCTCTTGTGTCCTGTGTCACTGTTAAGGCACTATCTTAATTAGGCATTTAGATGGATTCAGCTCTATTAACTTTTCATTTTGTAGACAGACTTTGCATTTTTTTTTTTTTCAAAAACACATTTTCACTCAAAAAGAACATGTGCAGCATACAAATTGCAGAAAAACCTTTGAACTCAATGAATGTTAAAACACATAGGAAAGAAAAACATTATTCAGTTAAAGCTATTCATCTTACATGCTGTCACATCTCTGAGCCATGGAATAATTATATTTATATTATATTATAAGTATATTTTGGCCATGGATGGATAATCTATCTGACCTCAAATAAAAATTTAAGTATTGAGATGCAACCACAAAAGCTGAATGGGGAGAGAAGTCACTGAACTCATAAAATGGGATTTTTCTACATCAAGCTCAACACCATGGTATCCATGTCAAAGTTGATTTCATGCAATTAAACAACATGAGCTTCCTTTTTTAGCCCTAATACAGTACATTACATTCAGTTCAACTGAACAGTTCTGTTCATCACACACACACACACACACACACACACACTACACACTTAAATAGATAAGGATAAATACACAAAGAACAAAATGATAAGAGTGAGTTATGGATGGAATAAATTTTCAGATTTATATTAATGTGTTCATTTTTAATATGATATAATTTCTATAGTAACAGTCACACTTGGGGCTGGTTTAATGTAAAAATGTATGTATGTAGGTTGTCTATGTATAAATGAAATTTTAATATCTGTATGTGTTGATATGGTGAACTTTTCCCCGAGGAATATTTACCATTGTAGACTTTCTCTGCAACATGAAAAGTTATTATTTTTGTTTAAATTACTTAAATAAGCGTCAGCAGGAACAACTGTTTATATCTTCTTTTACTGTAACTTAAGTTTGGCGCCATGGTGGCTTAGCGTTTGACACTAAAGTGGTTAGCAAGGTATCGGTTCAATTCCCACCTCGAGTTTTCATGTTCTCCTCGTGCTTGGTCGTACTCCGGGTACTCTAGTTTCCTCCCACAGTCCAGAGACATGCAAATTAGCCTAATTGGTGTCCCCAAATTGCCGTAATTTTGACCGAAGGTCCTACCACGAAAGAATTGGAATAAATACAATGGTCACCATTGGCCTCCATGGTCCTGAGTTGGATTACAGAGATTGCTAAATGGGATGCATGGATAACTTATGGTATAGTATTAAGAATTAACTGTTTCTTTGATGCAATATATGACACAATATTGACACAACATTGACATTGCTGACAAAACATTTAACACTTCTATTATTGTCAGTAACTCAGCTGCATTGTTGGTTGATTTCCTATAACGATGGTTCTCAACACTGATCTTAGAGGACCACATGGCCTGGACATTTAATCAACCAACTTTCTGTTTAATTGAAGCAGGTGTGACAGAGCAGGGAAAACACCAAAATATGTGGGACAGGTCATCCTCCAGGATCAGGGTTGAGAACCAATGTCCTGTAACAACATTGTACACAAAGACTCCTAGGTTATTACAGTACATTTTTTGAATCTAATGATTGGAATATGAGTATAATATTTGCTTTAACATACTCCAAATGTATAATAGATGCTTTTTAAGAGTTAAAATCAATGGTTTCGGATTAAGTTTACGTCTAGACTGAGATTACATACTGTACAACTTCATAGCAGCCAGAATGACTTGCTACTGTAGAAACTGACATAGCTGTACATGCTCGTCAATAAGACAAGGATGTCATGTAGGTGGATTATGACTTATTTTCCATGGTAATCATTAAGTTATCCTCCTCTTTCCTTTCCAACTGTTCATCGTATATGCTGTCACATCTCTGAGAAATGGAATAATTATGTTTACATAATATTCAGAGTATTTTTTTTCCTTCCTTGGGAAAAACAAGTTAATTAACATGCTTAGCTGTCCAGGTTAACAGAGTGACTATCTTCAGTATATTTTGGCCATGGATGGATAATATGTCTGACCTAAAAGAGAATTTAAAGTGCTGAGATGCAGCCTCAAAAGCCGAATGGGGAGAGGAGCCACTGAACTCATATAAAATGGAAGTTTTCTTCTGGTATGCCACAAGTTGTCCAAGTTGATTTCATGCAATTAAACCATGTGAGCTTCCTTTTTCAGCCCTCTGTGTATTGTCCAAAAAGCCTAGCATTAGGAGTCTTGTTTGTGAGACCAAATAATGTGGGACCAAAGCTCTCAGCCTCTTGGGAAGCTGTTGAATTGCGAGGATGCTCATGAAAGCCCCCATTTTTATAAACACTTCAAAATTATATTAAATCTCATTTGGAGAACATTGTGTACTGCAGTTAGGGAGATAATAGCAATCCAACGGGGAAGAGAAATCTCCTTAGGTATCCATTCACCATATTTGCTTTGTTTAAACCCAATGCTCATCCAGCCTTTGTTCTTTTATCAATAACACCCCAAAAAAAAAATTCCCTATTTTTATGTCTGCTAATGCAGGCAATATGCAAAATGGTGCAAACTTAATTTAATTGATTAAGTTTAATTGATTTACTAGACTTGATTTACTAGACTTAAAAAGAAATTTTATTTCAACCTTTTAAACAATTTTATCCTTATTTTCTATAATGCTCATTCTGAGTACAGGGTTGAGAAGGTCCTGGAGATTATCCCAGGAGACCTAGGGCACGAGGTAGAGTACACCCCGGATAGGGTGCAAATCCATCACACCTTTTAAATAATAATAATAATAATAATAATAATAAAAACAGTTTATCTCAGTGCTGGATGTTCCATGGATAGACCTTGACCTTGACTATGACCAAAAAAAAAAATTAAGAACCTTGTTTTCAAGGCAAAAATGCCCATGGGGAGGAGAGGACCAACCGCTCCAGTCTGATCCCACAGAAAAGCCAATGCAATACAAAGCGTTAAAAAAAATCAATGCCACAGTATAGAGGCACTAGAAAATCCATTGCATCATGGCCGCTATGCACGGAATGCATATGCGAATATCCCAAGGCACAAATTTCCCAGTACCCAGTTTGATTGAGTATCCATGCGATGCTCCGGGCAAATAAGCTAGTTCCACAACTTCCCCTCAACTCACAGCACCCAAAGGGTCCACTGGCAACATCCTGTTGTCAAACACAACAGCTGCCCACATACAGTAGGTCCCATAGAGTCCTAAGGGGAAAGGGCTGCCCTGGTGGCGCAAAGGTAACCTACACAATATTGTGCTTAAGATTTTGCAATGTAATGCTATGGCTCATCAGTGTATCTTATGCATAAATTACTTATTTTGGATCTGTTAAGGCACGACACTGCAAATGGAAATGTTTTATAATTTACATTCAGGCCATATATTTTTGCAAAACTTATTTCCTGAGATAAATATAGATAAATTTCCTTTATAGTCCTTATGAACAAGACGTACTAGCACATGTAATGAAATTTGTTTTTGAAATTTATTTTTCTTAAAATCATTTATATTTTATGTCATATTCAAATATCTCAGTTAGTATACTGTCTGCATTCATGTGCACTCCTCTCTCTCTATGTATACTGTATATGAAAGTAAAAGGATTTCCTCAAAATGTTAATGCTGATAATGAATGTGCTTTTACTGAAATAAACTCCGTCATTCAAACTACAGTCTTGCTTTTCATAAATTATTTAAACTAATTAGACAAAGCAAAGCAGCAATGCTCAGACACAAGCACATGTTCTATCGCCACGCGGGCGCAACAGAAAGACAGTGGGCACATGCATTTAAAGTGGAAATACCAATAGCATCATGTACAGTACTGTATATTATAGCCATAATATATAACTAAGAAAGTTATTATCCATGTTCCACCATAAATTTAAAGCTTTGTCACAGTCAAACCATTTGAGATATCAAAATTTTGTATCCTTCATGTCTTTAGATTATATTGTCATGGTTAAATAGCAGCAGACGCTAACCTGTTTGCTGACTTTTGGAGCATGTTAAGACCTCCAAAAAGCCCCAGATGCTGGGGGGGGGGGGTAAATCCTTAAAACAACAATAGGCCCTTCGCTGACCTCAGCATTATCAGAGCATCAGCACTATCTGAGCTACAATGTCATTGTGATGATGTCATAGTGCTTGGGCCCTAATTAGACAAAGCATCAATTGCATGAATAAAAGCAGATTGGAAAAATTGCATAATTCATTTGTAGTGAATTAAGTGATGTTAAAAAAATTTGTTTATTTAATGTTTCTGTTTTTTTTTTTATTATCCTTATTATATATCCTTTTTCTGTAACTTGGCTATTGAGCTTCCATTTTAGCAGTGAAACAGCCCTCGAGGGAGCTGGGCAGGGGTCTGGAGTCATGTACTAATTCAATACAATACCCCTTAGACCCTCTTGTCAGAACACTCTAACTTGTAAATTATATTTTTTAAAACTATATACTCCAAAGTCGTTGACAGTACAATGCCGCTGTGTTATCAAGACAAAGACTGTAGTGTAGCAGACCTTTTATCAGGAAGTGAAGGTTGTTGCCTGCCACAGGAGACAATGTTATCATGTTTCACGTTTACTTTCTGCTGTCCATCTGCTACGCTGAGATTTCTCTCAAGACCAAGAGATTTCTTTTGATGAGAGCTATCATGAAGATGGAAATGTCAGTCAGGACTTCCTGCCAAGGCAGATGCGGTTACACTGATGACCTTCTTCTGCCACCTGCCAGATCAGAAAAAAAAAAAATAAAAAAATTCTCCGACTATCGTGTTAAGCGTCTCACCTGCCAAAGATGCAGGGAGGAACAAAGACAGATCGTTTAATTTGAGCAGTCTGGCAACGATGGAGGCAATTTGATTTTTCCATAATCATTAACTTTTGAATAGTGCTCAATGTGCTAGTAACTGGGGACAATGATATTACAGGAAGTAAATCTGAATACCAAAGAAGCAGTAGGGAAATTTTATGGATGCATGGTTCGAAAAAGATATGATTTTTTTTTTAATATATAATCTAAACATTTGTATTTAAAAAAAAGAAGAAAACCATTGTAAGCATAAGGGTATTACAATACGGTGAGAAAGAAAATGTGCACAAAACATAGTTTTGTCAATGTTTTTTCAATGTTAATAGAATTTGTTTCTATGGCATTAAAATTTCTGTACTTAAACAAAAAGTTTAAAATCATAGATATTCTTTAAAAACAAGTGGCCATTCAATGACTTGTTTTTAAAATAATAATACATGCAAATCTAATGCAACATTAACATATAAAGCAGAAACTTACTAAATCCAAATAGATTTTTAGCCAGATAACGGTTCACCTACAGTACCTAAACAAAACAAACAACAAAAAAAAAAGAAACCAAAACAAAGAATACATCAAAAGCTACCTGAGAGACTATTTGTCTTAAATATAATAAAAACATTTGAAATTTGAATCACAAAGTCTTAAAGATCTGAGGAATGTTTTAAACAGGCAACAATCAATCAATAAAAAAATCACCATAAGAAACCAGACGAAATAAAATATACTGTTTGTTGTTAAATGTGATCCTTATTAGTTCCAGCTGTACACACTTGCATGCACACACACATTCTCATGCGCACTTCAAATGACCCTTATTATATTTTACATACAAATGTTGCACTATGTTCTCTCTCCCACCCATTATATGAACAATAAAATGAATGTACACTTATTCGACCTACATGGTTCCTGGAGGGTTCACTGTAATAAAGAGTTTTTAGCCTCAATAAGTGGTTGTAATTGAAAGTCTTTTTTATTTCTGGAAACCACTCTGTTGTAGAGTTCTACACCAAGCCTTTAGGAATTCACCTTAAGTTCAAACATTTCAAAGAGGATTCACTTCTTAACAGTATACGACTGCAGGACTGACATTTTTTTTTCTTTTTTAAATTACCAACATTATCAGTTCCCAATTTCAGTCATGGACAAATCCACATATCGTGAGGGGAAAGATTTATATGGCACGGTACCCAAATAATCTGAACGACATGCATTTATTTTTTTATTATGAATTTTTTTTTTCACCACTATTAATAAATCAAAAGAACCCCAAACACATTGATTATAAAGTGAAAACCTAAAAAGATGCATGGAGTGAGTCTGGCTCAGGGGACAGTTCAATCTCCTCCAAAATCTATGCCTGGAGTCTTTTGTTTAAACAGAAATTGATTTTGGGAAGAGCTATGTCACTTCTGAGAAATCTGGGTTGTAAAGTCATAAAAGTCAAACCTGCCGTCTGATGGAAACAATCCACTTTTGCACAGTGTTTGTTAGCAGACTGTGCACCAGGGGAACATTTGTAACATTGGAAATGTCACACAATTTGTCACTTTTGTCTCTTTTGCTATATTCTGTTTTCGTCAAGCAAACATTTCACTCCGGGCACACGTTGTACCAGGCTGTGCCGAACACGCACAGGATCTTTGTTTGACTGCCACAGGTTATTTATAAATATAACAATAGAACAAGTCGCTTGGTCATGCCATTTTCGAATGATTCATGCTACATGCCTGAAATGAAATTAATGTTCTCATTTTTGAAAGAGAACAAATGGGAGTGACAGGAGATTCAACAGACTCCACACTGCAGCCAATTTCTTTCATGCCAAGTCAAACCTTTTTGTTTTGCCCAGAGCGACAGAAACATAAAGCCACTCTAAACCTTACACAGGATTTTGGTTTGTCAGATCTCACAAAACTA
Organism: Clarias laeviceps; assembly: GCA_030014305.1. Lineage (NCBI taxonomy): Eukaryota > Metazoa > Chordata > Actinopteri > Siluriformes > Clariidae > Clarias > Clarias laeviceps. The sequence continues at coordinate 15,886,598 of JAQMYJ010000017.1, read as the reverse complement.
CCTGCATCGGATACTGCATACTGATCTCAGGTAGCCATCAATAGGATCCACTAATGCTTATAATTACTCAATTTTGTATTGATTGACAAATCGTGTTCCTGAAGGCTGTAATGATTATAGGTATTATACAAAAAGCACAGCGAGGGAGTGTGCATACAGTAACAAAGGTGCCAATATTTAGGGTTTAGCTATATCGAATTTTGACGCAAGGAGGAAAATCCAATTCACTGAGGGGAAAGGGCACAGGGCATTAAAACGTTTGTTTACAATTTCTTTCACTTTGCATCAAGTGAACTTTGACTTGTGGATTTACAATGAGAACTGGGGGAAAAAAAGTAAAATGGTGTTCTTCCTCAGGGATGCTGGGAATATTTTCAATCACAGGGTAAAGCAATAGAACTCATGCATATTGACAGGCTGTCACGATTGGCCTTTGAAGGTCTGGGGTTTTTCAGGAAGAGCTGAAATCTGTGACTACGGGTAAACAAGACTGAGCAAAGCCTTGCCAACACTGTTGTTGTGTAAGTTCTTGTTATTTTTATCCTCTGATAATTAAGTTAATTATTTTTAAACGTTGCAACTCGGTATCTCTTCAAACTAGATCATGCACCGTTGACCTACTGTGATCAAATTGTATCATTACTGGACTGGACTGGTCACTATGATGATCAAACAGTTGGAGTGCCATGATACAGCAGCATGAGGACATAACTACACTATATGGACACAATCTGTTAAATCTGTTATAGAATTCAGGTGTTTTAATCAGGCCCCTTATAGACTAGTGAAGGGCTTAAGGAATCTTAATGCTTCATGACATCTTGGACAATGCTACGCTTCCAACTTTGTGGCAGCAGTTTGGGGAAGGCACTTTTCTATTCCAACATGACTGAGCCCCAGTCTACAACACAAGGACTATAAAGACATGGTTTGATGAGTTCGATGTGGAAGAACTTGACTGGCCCTAACACAGAGCCCCGTGTTTCCTCAACGCCATTGAGCAGCTTTGGGATGAACTGGAACAGAGATTGTGAGCCAGACATTCTCATCCAACAATAATCACAACAATAATCTAAAGGCTAGATTATTATAAAGGTATACATTTATAAAGGTATATAAAGGTATACATTTAATTTGCTTAAATTCGAAGCAAATAAGAAACACCTATATTTAATTTAATGTTACACTTGTATTTCATAAGGTTTTGCCAGCGGTGGTACAGTGCAACGGGGGTCATTATTTAGAAGAAAATGATGATGATCATAACAGCCTACTGCATTTCATTCTTATAATAACGCAAAAACACAAGCGGGGCTGAATGACATCGACATCTGCTGACGCAGTAGAACGTCCTGACAATGTTATAATTTTATGGTCATTTATTTCAGTTAATAAATCTACTACAAATTTAAAGAACACAAGATATAAGATGACACAAAACCCTACACGTGTAGCTTTTCTAATTACACATGATAAAATCTAAAGGCTCACTGCGTTAACGTTTATTTCGGTTAAATTCGACCCTAAAAATATTTAATTTAATTTGAATTCTACATTTGTACTGTAATTTTAGTACTTTGGTTATGAATTTGTTTAACTACCTTGTTTCACATTTTTTTATCCGCTACTACGTGCAGCTCTAAAGGAGCTGTGGCTCATTAATCCTTGAAAGAATGAACTAAGGCCTGAGGCGTCAGTCTATAGTTATATAGCGCCACTCAGCGGTAAAAGCCAGCAAATGCACAAACCCAAATGCTGCCGCCGTGCGCCGCGGCGGTAAAACCAACATTCCGATTGGGCACCTTCTGTAAGTGGCTGACCTCATAAATACTCTACAGAATAAATGGGCACAAATTCCCACAGAAACACCCCAAAACCTCGTGGACAGCCTTCCAAGAAGAGTGGAAGATGTTATATCTGCAAATGCGAGGAGGGAACTCCGGTTTGAAGAAAATTGCAGGTTTGGCCAAATACTTTTGCCCATATAGTGTAGCATGGAGGCTTGGTGTTCCCTTTCAAAAGCTACACTCGATCCTGTGTGTAAACGCTATGGGAACGCTCTCCGCGTGACCGGTTGTTGAAGCATGTGTGTCAAACACGCCAAAGATTTTGGCATATA
>JAQMYJ010000017.1:15865811-15884379 GCA_030014305.1 Clarias laeviceps | reverse complement strand
GACCTGAGGATGTTTCCGGTTCATGCCTATTTATAACCTCCAGGTGCACCTAATCAAATGACATCACCTGACCGAGGGTGCTTCAACAACCGGTCACGCGGAGAGCGTTCCCATAGCGTTTTCACGCAGCATCTCGTTCCCACTTTTTCAGGGAACAGGGTTACAGCAAAGTAACCGAGACGTTCTGTGTTGAGATGAGTTTACTTCACATGTTAAATTTGGATCACTCCCTTTTTGCCTCAGCGCCCCTGACCTTTGGTGGTCAAAGTACATTGTTATCCATAATTATTTTGATCATCATTTAAAGTTATTTTATCATGCTGGAATATCTGTTACCCTTCTGACTGTTGCAATGGTTAAAGATAACATAGCTATGCAAAATGTACAGTATGTCTGTTTATTGATTTAAGCAACATAATTATAGAATTCTGAGATAATTAACGAATAGCTATAAAACAATAAAAAAAAATTTTTTAAAAGGGCAAATTTGAAAGAAAAAAATGTTTGTTGTTTTGCATGACCTGATTTGAATAAAGCCGTTTTCGTCACACCTGGCAGGATGACTGTGCCAAACAATCTGACAGAATATAACAGACTTGTCAAGAAAAATGTGTGGAGGAGTTGTACTATTCAGTGAAGCTAAATGTTTTCTGACATATCTGTTTTAGTCTGTCAGGCTGTTTGGCAAATCTTTGTCCACTGGTTTTTCACAAAAGGAGCTGAATAATAAAGTGGATAGAATTTTTTTTTTTTTTTTTTTTCAAGACAAAGCTTGCCTTTCCAGTTTTTACAGTACATCACGGCTGGAAAATCAAATGAGAATTCAAACTCATTTCTCATTACTCATAGCTTCCCTTACTGAAAGATAATTTTATTCAAATGTGCAATTAGTATATGTATTTTAAACTAAAATGGTACACTTTCAAAGTATATTTGTGCTTTACTTGTCTTTATTATTTAAATTGTGATGCACTTTAGAAAAGTATAATTAAATATTCTTGTCTTGTGCATCAAGTTTACTTGTTAAGTCAACTCATTTAGAGTTACCAGTCTCAGAAATCACCAATTAACAGCACCTCAGATGAAAGCCGTTATAAAAGCTTTACGGAGTATGAGTAGCAGACGCATCTCAATATCAACTGTTCAAAAGAGATTATTCCATATTATTGATGTGTTTAGCATTGTTTTACAATCTAGAACAAGAATAAAAGTCAGTAAAGACCATAGAATTAGAACATTACGATAAATTATTATTTTTATGTTAATACATACTGTAAATGAACAGCATAAATGAACAAAACTATCTACAAAAAGACAACATAAATTCCACATGCAAATGAAATGCAATGAAATGTATACTCTGCTTAAAGATCACAAAAGTTTTGTTGTTACATTGACCATTTTACATGTACAGTGGAACCTTGGATTACGAGCATAATTCGTTCCAGAACCGGCTCGTATTCCAAAACACTCGTAAACCAAATTTAATTTTCCCATAAGAAATAATGAAAGCTCAAATTATTCGTTCCACAGCCCAAAAAAATAAATACATAAAAATAATTCATACAAAATATGAAGTAAAAATAAAACAAATTAACCTGCACTTTACCTTTTAAAAAAAAGTAAAAATAAATCCTGACAGATAAGTGTTTCCGTTTATGCATGCAGGCGCTGTGTGTGTGTGTGTGTGTGTGTGTGTGTGTGTGTGAAGCTAAAGGAAGAGGAGACTCTTATTTTCAGCCCCTCGCGTCTCCCCCTTCTCATCTTACACAGTAAACTTCACACAAACACACACACATACACAGACATTAATGGAAAGACTGTTTTGTCTCAAAAAATAAGCAAGGAACATCGCTAATAACACTTGTGTGAGCGCAAACTACCGGAATCACTGCTGTAAAGTAAAACAAACAACTGAACCTGCACTTTACCTTTGAAAAGAATCGCGACAGAGCAGTGTTTCTGTGAAGAGCAGAGTGTGTGTGTGTCTGTGTTTGTGTGAAGCAGAGAGGGGGTGCTTCACACACACACAAACACACACACACACTAAAGGCGAGAGAGAGAGAGAGAGTGTGTGAACCGGCACGGTGTCAAATTACACACACGCACACACATAACGCACACATAATGAGGCTGAGTGAGAAAATGGATTTTTAACCTTCTAATGAGACACGCGCGCACACACGTGTGTTATAAGAAACAGTACACACGCGCTTACAAACACAAAATAAAATATGTTTTACACACGCACACACACGTGGTCACAGTGGTAACACATAGTAAACAGTACACCCGTGCACGGATGTTGATTATACCAGTAAGAGACGAGCACTAAGACCCAGCAGGGGAGACGATTACCCACAATTCTGCAGCGCAAGAGAGAGAAAAACCATTGGCTCAGTTGTGATCACATGATGCTCGGTGTCAAATCAAGAAGCGCATGCGTGATACATGATACTCGGTACTCGTAAACCAAGACTTGTCCATTTTTCAAGTCAAAATTTAATAAAAATCTTTGCTCGTCTTGCGGAACACTCGTAAACTGCGTTACTCGCAATCCGAGGTTTCACTGTATATTATTTATATTTTACATTTGTTGTGTTGAGTATATTTCTATTTTGTTCCTACACTGTGTATGAATGTGGGTTTATTTTGTACAATGGCATGTGTCTGACCAGTTTGATGGTGGATTGATGATAGTAAAATCCAATAAGGGCAGTAACAAGAAGTCCATCAGTAATGCAAGAACAATTGTATGTCCTTGAGGCAGTGATTTTAATTAATACATAAATCTTAGACTACAGCATCAGACTTCTGATACTCCAATCAAGCCACTGCAAGAAAAACCCATAAATGAATGAATGAATAATAATAATTGCTTGACTGTTCAATTTTTAATGCACTTTGTACAAACTATCCAATTCAAAACAAAAGATTGGTTCTTTGCACACTTAATAACTGAGTAAACTGTTGGCTTTGATGCTAAAAGAAGAAAAAAAAGTTTTAGACGTTTGGCCCTTTTCACACTTACTGGTAACAGCACCAACAGTTTATACAAAATGATAATTTTAAACAAATAAGTAGCAAAACGAACACAAAATAATTCTAAGCATCTATGTGTACAGAAGCTATTGAAGCTGTAATAGTTTTCTAGTCCCTTATATTAAAAATGGGCTCAAGTCTATACTGCCACAGTACAAAGCAGTAGGGCAAATAATATTTGCCAAAACATAATTAGTTCACCATGACCTATTCTATGGTCCCAATGAAAATCAATTAATTTTACTGTAGAATGTTAAAGTAATTGCTCTTCAGATTTAGGCATAAATGAATTAGTATCTATCTGGAGGTAATCCCAAAATATATGTTTATAATTCTGAATGATTTTGTGATTTTTAAAAATATTTTTATTTATATTTTTAAAAAATACTTAAATAGAAACCAATACTATACTAGATGTCTACTGATATCTTCCTCCTAATCCACAGCCATTAAGTATAGCATTCAGTGGTCTCTGAAGTCTCCTTGATGGTGTGGCGCAGAGCTTAGCCACAGATCCCCATTTCTTTAAGTAGTGGATACTACTTACTAAGTAGTAGCCTAGTAGTGGATGTTGCGATAAAGCCGTTGCAGTCAACCTCCACCAGGTAGATTGTTGCTCTCCAGCCCTGTTGTTTTGGCTCGAGCTTCATCTGAGCATACTGCAGCCTCTTTCTCTCATTGGCCGTGTCTGTGCAGGAATCTAAACCTGGTCAGTAAAGGGGCTTTTTGTTGTGACAAATGATATTATCTGGGCTTCACGTGATGTTCTTGAGGTATTTGTGTTCTCACTCACTCACTCACTCATCTTCTACACCGCTTTATCCTGTATTCAGGGTCGTGGGCACCTGGAGCCTATCTCAGGAGACCTAGGGCACGAGGCAGGGTACACCCCAGACAGGGTGCCAATCCATCGCAGGGCACACACACATACACACACTTACACACTCATTCACACACTACGGGCAATTTGGGAACGCCAATTAGCCTACCCTGCTTTGGACTCTTGGAGGAAACTGGAGTACCCGGAGGAAACCCACCAAGCACGGGGAGAACATGCAAACTGCATGCACACAGGGACGGGAATCGAGTCTTATTTGTGTTCTTTCAGCCTTTATAGTTGCGGCTATTGAATCCAGTACTTGGTTGTGTCTCCAAGTGTACCTGCCTTAAGAGAGGCTCACTCTGCAGGCACTGTGGATGTGCCTGAGGGAACCCTGAGCTGAATATATAGATCATGCAGGGTCTTCTCTCCTCCATTGATGGAGATTTTTGGGTGAGGGGAGAACATCATATGTCACTCTGAAGAGGAAGCTGATTGTTCTTGCTTTCATTTCCCACATATCCTTCCAGTCGATCTTCCTTTTTTCAATGTCATTCTACTGTAGTTCATCCACTGTCCCTGTGACACCACCTTAGCATATCTTGCTGCCTCCTCCTGCCGCTGGACTTTTTGGACTACCAAATTTCATCGCTCAGAAAGACTTGCCTGGTTCCACTGGGTTCTGTCCTAAAAAAGGCCCAGCCAGCCTCATCCTTGTTGTACATGGCCCATGATCTCGGTATGCTGGAGGGCTAACTTAGCTTGTAGTACAGCTTCTTTTGGTGTCTGGTCTGTTGTTAACGCTGGTTGCGGTACATCTCTTATAGTTCGAGACTCCCATAAGGCTTGATAGTGGTAGATCGAATATGCTTAGAATTTACTTAGGTTTACTTATTAAAGTGAACTTTAAGTATACTTTGTGGTAGGGGTTGGCACACATTATTAAGCATTTCTATAAAAAATATGGAATATTCATGGAGCATAACCCAAAATGTCCTGATGTTAAACACTACATCCTTCTCTTTAGTAATTATTTTTATCTTAAGGGTCAGTGTTGTTGGCCTTTCAGCTGTCGAGGGGTCTCCACAGCGGACCTTTCAATCTGCAAACAGCTTGGCACAGGTTTTACGCCAAAGAACTTCTTGCATTTGTTAGTAGTCGAGAAGGCTAATATGTTTTTGCACTTCATGGAAGTGCACCACTGATGCAACTTCTATATTTGTGTGATTGTCAAAAGTCCAGATTAGATGTCCAAAAGTCCAAAATAGCATCTAGTCAGAAATTGCTTAGGAACTAAGCCAGGGTCTCTTCAATGTCAATGAACAAATGCACTTGCATTGGAGACTGAAAGAAACCATGCAGCTTGAGAATACGCAACACTGCAATCACAGACAGAGGCCTAACCAGGCACAGAAGAAGACAAGAGAAGAGCACAGGTCAATGTTGTTTAAACCTTCACTCTGTTAGTAAGTCAATGTAAATTCCTCAAAGTCACAAAAACAATGTAGCATTTTCCTTAGTTACTGAGTAATCAGTAGTATTTAGTATGTTTCATGCATTTTGATGATGGAGTGGCAAGAAAAAATCTCTTTGAGAAGAAAGAAACCTGACTCTTCTAAATTCCTTGAATAAAACACCATCTTGGAATGGATCTTACCGCCTTTCTCTGCTATGTTAGCATTGTTTAACATACTATTAGGCTTTTGCTTACCATAATCACATTATGGAAGCAAAATTAATTTATAGCCCTCATTATATGCTATAATCATTAAGGAACAGGTTTAACAAGTTCAACTAAAGTAATAGAGAACATGTCTCATTAAGGGAGATGTTTCGAGTCGGAGATTCATTTATTGTCTCTCCAAGCAAAACATATTAAGCTTCTTAACTGGGCTCTCTTTCTCCCTTTTTTCTCTGTATGTCTATTCTGGCCGAATTTATGCAAGGTATCATTACTCCTTTCTCACTGGGATATAATGAATTCAAACACTGGGGTCACTGGGGAGATTTACAATCCCCCTGTAATGCTGTAATCCTTTAATCCAAATTTGTACGCATCCAAATGAGTAAAAAAACAACTGTTTCTACAAGCTGCGATCCTGTCTTTTAGATTCAGCTTAACTTTTCTTATCATAACAGGTGATTTTAATTGCTGGCATATACAGGGTGTAGAAAATTGTCATCATTTCGTAGACTAACAACATAGCCAATTCTTGCTCAAATGATCTTAAGTTTTAAAGATATGTATAAAAACTAACTTAGTTCAATGTTTTACTTTTGGATCCAGCATGCCAGTGATAATGGCAATGCTGTTGAAATGGCCACCACGTTCACCTGTCTTGAAACCTTTGTGACAATGATGTTCTTTGTGACAATGATGTTCTTTCATATATACAGTACAGTATCTGCCGACTATTGCTATATATTAATTAAACAATTGATAGTTTAGTATGATGACTATGAGGTATCTTAACAGTTTATATAAGAGGGCACATACTCATATTTTCTAAAAATATATATATATATATATATATATATATATATATTTTAAAAAAGCCTTAAAAAAACTGTCAGGAATAAAACACCTTGGTGGTGTCGTGTCATAGGAAAACAATAAATTTTGGGATGCAATATCTGTTCAACTCCTATCAAAGATGGTTATTTTCTAGTAACAGTACACCATAAAGTGTTTGATTCATCCTGTAGCAATGTGCCAACACTAATGTTTTTACTTAAGTTATAGTTTGTATAAATTTTTGTATAAACATTTGTATCACTTCACACTACAGCAGCTATAAACAGTCATCTCCAGAATAATTCACTGTTACACATCAATGACATTAAGGCTCATTCAGTAAATGTTAAATAAACACAAAAATATTATTAATTATGTGTTTTATTTATTAAAAGCATATTTTAATATATGTATTATTATTCACCTATGCAATGTCTAACTATAGAAACAATTCCATGTTAGAATTAATATAGACCTGTAATTTAGCTTGTCAGAGCTGCTTCCATGGAAAATGAATCAACACGTTCTGACTACTCAGATCTGAGAGTTCGGAGGCACTGCGGTATAAGATAATATATCCACCAGCCATCTTGAGGGAATTCTTTTCAAAATGAAAGGCAGGTGTTCGATATCAGTGTGGCAACACCGCAATCAAACTGGTACCTCATAACCTCCCACCAGAATCCTCAAATTCTGCCTCTGGTATCAGAGTTGATGCCACGCTAAACAAAAGACAGTTTGTCAGAGCAGTTGCTGGAGAACCCAATAAACATTGACAAAGTAGCTGCTTGCTACATCCTGATTGGATTTGTAAAAATAGTTCTGTCAAAAGGTATCTCACTACCTTCTACATACTGTCACCACCCTTTTTATTCATTTCCAAAGCAGTTTGTATTGCAAAAGCCTCCCTCAGTTGCAGACGTGAAAAGATTAGGTCAAATGATGGATACACTGCTTAGGCTTGTATTACTGTTTTGCATCAGTCCAGTCAGTTCTCTTTAAATATGAGGCACGCATATACCGTATTTTACATTCCATACAATGTATTAACTGTTTAAAACTGCAGCATAACAGAAAGTCTCTCGTTATGCTGAGAAAGCTTTTAACTATGTGAAGTTCTCTTCCTCGCCTTAGAGAAATTGGAATTATGTGACAACTTTGTGAAGCGACTAAAATTACTTTGTCTCTCAAGTCTCAGTTACCACTAATCTGTTTTAAATGCTTTTCTTCTGCAATGAGCCATGGCCCATAGCTGCCTTTTAAGATGGTTATTGCTTGTGAGTGTCATTGTGGCTCTATCCATCATCCTACCATCAAGCTGCATGGTAGTTTCTGTTTATGTACTGTAGATGATACAGTACAGTCAGGGTTCGATTCCCGGCCAGACCTGATTCCCATCTCTGTGTGCATGGAGTTTGCATTTTCTCCCCGTGCTTGGTGGGTTTCCTCCGGGTACTCTGGTTTCCTCCTACAGTCCAAAGATGATGTAAAGAGAGATGTTTATTACTGAATTAACTGTGAAGAAATCTACAGATACTGTTACAAACTGCTGACACTAGAGGCTACATCTGTAAACAATAAATCCATCCATTTAGGAACCTCTGTAGGAACCATGGAGGCCAAAGGTGACCATTGTATTTATTCATATTTTACAACCATGGAAGGACCTCCAGGCAACATTCACACACTACAGAGAATTCAGGAATGCCACTTAGCCTAACTAAGTGCATGTCTTTGGACACTAGTGGTGCCAGACGACAGTGCCAACCACTACGCCACCATACTGCCATAAACGATAAATATTGGGAAAAATAATAAATAATGTATATAGAGTATGTTTTTTTGGCTTTGTTTCTTTTTTAACTTGTTAATTATTATCCATAGATTATGTGAAGTATCTGCCATACCACTCTCATCAGAGCTGCTTTTATAGAAAATTAACATCAATCAGCAGAAGGCCTATGATTCCACACAGTGTTATAAACTGTACTGAAGCATACTGTAAGAAACGCCATGTTTTCAAATAATGATTTTCCAACAGCATTTTTTGAGCTTCCAATCTGAATATCTCAATAATTTTGTGTCATTTCAGGTCACAAATTCAATCTTTGCAAGGGCGAGCTTTTCCCATTAAAATTTATCAGCCCATTTATACTTCTTGAACACTTTGCCCCGTTAAAGTGATAGCACAAGTTTACTCATATTGCAATCTGACAGAGTATAACACTTTAAGAATCACTTTGCCCCTTTGCTGATCAAGTCCATGTAGGCCTGACTTTTGATTAAATTGGATACCACCCAAAATACATATTTCACTGCACGTTAGTATTTTTCCGCAAAGTCTTTTTTTGGCAAACTTTTAATGGTTAATTTATGGGAATTATATATACAGTATAAGACTATGCTGCATTAACACATGACACTTGAAAGCAGAGAATTGCTTTATGTTAACTGCTACCAATGACTTTCTATACTGTACTGGATGAGTGTTGACACTCATGTTGATCTGCCTTTTTTTTTTTAAACCATCTCTGATTTATTATGCTGTCAAGTCAATTACTTATGTGGGTACAAGTGCTATGTTCTGGAAGCATTTTGGACTGTTCCCTCTTGCCTTCCCTTTAGCTGTAAATAATTTCTTTCCTCCTTCTATTCCAGATGGAGCTTTTGACTCTTTCGGCTCAACAAAGTACAGTATAGGTTATCTGAAAACACACTGAAAAGATGTCTGCTTCGTCTAACATTGATGCAGAAATTCACTCTTCTGTGGTCTATTTTTTTGTTAAGTGTGTAGCTTTGTTTTCACATACAGTATGAAGCTTGGTCAGGGTCAAGGTGGTTCAAATGGCAAAATGTATGTCTTATGTGTGTGTTTTTCAGGAAATAGAAGTAGCAATGTTTACCGTATGTAGAATCTAAATGGACTCCCTTTTGGTGGACAACCATTTATGCTGCAAAGCCCTTGGACTATATTTGTGTATCTGTATTTGTGTTACAGATCCATAATGACCTAAACATGTGCAGTCATTATATTATATTAAATGTCATTATGCTTGCAAGTTTCTGAAAGCATTATTTAATTAATTTGTAAGATCTGATTGCAAGTGTCTGTAATGGTTAATTGTAGATATTTTTGTCTCAGAATTAGGTTGATGGATTCGCCTTCTCTGAATAGCTTTCTGATTACTTGTTCACATACTGTAGGAAGAAATAACACAGAAGTGGTGAGTGGCTTTTGCCTGTAGATTAGTGCATAATTTGCACTAACTGCACACCTGCAGATGTGCACCCAGAAGGGTTAATCAGCAAGAGAAGTAAGCCAAGAGAGATGAAAATTATATCTTTCAATGACCAGTAAAGCCCAGATTTTCAGTATGGTGTGAGAGAATAAGAGCATTTATTAACCAAAAAATTCTGACAGGTTTATTATTTTACATATAGCATATGTGCAGGTGTGACACTAGGCTGATAGAGGTAAAAAAAAAAAAATTATGGCAATGCCAGAACGGGTGGAGAGCAGCTACCTGCCCAAAACCACATTCAAAACTGGTTATTTTTCAGATAACGTAATGTCATTTTAAACAACTCTTTGTCTCCTTAGCAACTGTTTCTAACTCATGGAGAAATTGCCTCTGAACCATCCGTGTTGTGTTCTGATCTTTCATTACTACTAGTTAATGTGAGCACAACCCGCTGACAGGTTCATGACCCTTCTCACTGCTTTGCTCATGGCTAACATGAGTTACAATGCTACACTATATGTACAAAAGAATTAGGCCAAACCTGTTAATTATTGAATTCAGGTGTTTGAATCAGGCCCCTTATCCTCAGTGAAGGGCAATCTTAATGCTGCGGCATACCAAGACATCTTGGACAATGTTATGCTTCCAACTTTGTGGCAACAGTTTGGGGAAGGCAAGGACTATAAAGACATGGTTTGATGAGTTAGTGTGAAAGAACTTGACTGGCCCTAACACAGAGCCCTGACCTCAACCCCATCGAGCACCTTTGGGATGAACTGGGACAGAGATTGTGAGCCAGACCTTCTTATACTGACAAATTTTCACTGAAACACTCTAAAACCTTGTGGACAGCCTTCAAAGCAGAGTTGAAGCTGTTATGGCTGCAAAAGGGGGACCAATTCCATTTTTAAATATATGTATTTGGATACAATGCCATTGTAGCTTCTAACACAAAACTGAATCCAAAATTCATAATACTTGCAAGAATTTAAAAGAACCTTCATCTTTGCCTTTACTGTAGATGTATGAATTTGCGAAAGTATCCCCGGCTTCATCTTGTTCTGATTTATAAATGATTATATGGTGATCTGCCTGTAGATGTAGCCATTTACTGTTGCAATCCATATTTACAATGAACATACACTGCCAGGCAAATGTTTTTGGACATCCTGTGCTAAATGTTGGTTAAATTCTAGAAATTTATTTACATAAAAAAATTTAAGATCTAAATAGTAAATAAGTATAATTGAGCTGTTTGTGATTTTTTTATTTTATAGGAAAAAAACAGCTAAAATACTCAATTAATGTAACTAGGTGCTTGTAGCACACATTGTGTAAGTACACTTCCATACAATTACTAATAAATTCTGAAAGTGGATGATGATGAAAACCTTAAATATTAAGATCAATAGATAAGTGGATAATTTAAATGTAATTTTTAACTATTACATTAAATAAATTCCATGTTTCAAATGCTTTGACATGGCAGTGTATTTTTATACCTTTTGTGTCAGTGAATCCTTCCAGCCTGACTATGATTCACAGAAGAGGTGAATGTCACTCATTTACTCATGAATAATTTTCACCTTTCCTGATTTAGCAAATCACTTGCGTTGGTGAGTTTTATGATTCCTTTTATTGAACTTATTGAGATTAATTATCCAACACTAATATTTTTATTATATGATAGACCATCCATTAGCACTTGCATTATGGTAGCTATAATGTCATGAATTGCACAGTGCTTTTGTCTGCACTACATGTATAGCCCATAATATTAACCTGAAAATGCCCCAGTTTGACTCAGCCAGGCTGATCTAATCGAAAAGGGTTGATCTTTTTTTTCCATTTGATTGGTGGTGGTTAAATCATCAGTTTGATTTGATCATCCTTGACCCGAACTTCTCACGTCAGCTGTAAGATACAGTAAGAGCTAACCTTATCACTGATGTCATTTCATTGAAGCTCCAGAAATTCCTGTACTTATCCACTATACTGAATGGTATAAAATAATAATATTTTTCTTTTCATTTATCCATTTATACTAACATTTCCAACTCAGTGCAATGGTAAGAACTTTAATTGGACAAGTCGCATATGGGCATTTTTTCCTTCTTCTGGTTTTGTCTCCATATCTTGTCTATTCGTTCAATTATATCCTGTACTGTATTCATTTATTATGGTTTAGTTTCTAATTAGTATGTCTATTCATACATTTCTTTGTGTATCTCATGCTGAAGTCTCGTTCAGTGTCTACATGCGTTACTAATCTGAGCTCTAACTTGTTTTTTTGTTATTTAGATGCCGGCGGTGTACCATAAATTGCTCTGACTTTGCCTATATGGTTGCTGGACTTCTCTTAATAAATGCCATGCTGAGTTCAGGCATCTCATCCCTCACTTCGCCACGCTACATGTAAACAGTATTTCTACCACCAGCCTCTCTTTTCCTTCTTCTCTTGATGTTGTCATGTTACTAAGAAACTGCAATGCCATGTGTGCTGAAGGCTTACAGCTGTATCTCTGACACCATGAAAGTTGAATAAACATCTCTTCACAGAAGACTTCTCTTATTGCTATAGAAATTCAAACACATTAGTTAAATGGATGAGCTTTGATTTGCTCAACTCACAAAGAATCAACACCTTCTGACCAATCAGAAATCAAGAATTCAACAGCACTATGGCCTAAAATCAAATGGACAAACTGATTGATCTGTAATAGATTCTTTACACATTTGGACAAACTATGCAACTGACTATGCAACTATGCAATTCATGACATTATTGCTACCATAATGCAAGTGGTAATGGATGGTCTTTCTATCATATAATAAAAACATTAGTGTTGGATGATTAATCTCTATAATTCAATAAAAAGAATCATAAAACTCACTAATGCAAGTGATTTGCTAAATGCAGGAAAGGTGAAAATTAATCATGGGTAAAAGATTCACCACTTCTGTGAATCAAAGACCAAATAATTATAACAATTATTTTCTTTTGCTGGTTATATGAAACCACAGACTATCATGGACAATATGGAAACACTATTAATGTACAGTAAGTAAACACATGACGTCTGTCAACTCTCCCTCTAGGTTATAAACTCCTTGTCATGACCATGACCATCAGATATATTTCTCATGACCCTTCTTGTTTTTGGACATTGTTCTATTTGAAAAGCCTTCACTTGAGTAAAAAAATGGAAATAATCTCTTGCTTACTTATTATATTTTCTGGGTTGTTCTTTTCTTTTTTTGTGATTCCAGCTTATCTTGGATTTCGTTTCCACCTCCACCCCCCCCCCCCCGCCCCACCCACACACACACACACCACCACCACACACACAGACACACACATCTGTATTTGTCTTTGTGCTTTGCATATTTTGTCTAGGTTTTTTGTTATCTCTAAGCCCTTCAAGTTTCCAGTCACGAAGCTCCTACTTTAAATATTTTCATGTTTTTCAGCTCGTTTTGTGCTGAAAAACATGAAATGACGGATTATTTCATAATGACGGATTTTCACCTGCTGACTGTATTGACCCCTAAAATGGATTTAGCCCTGGCTTCTAGGATGAGCAACTTATCAGTTACCGAGCCAGCTCTGGCTCAGTCAGTAACATTGCTAATACTCTAAGAAAATAAATAAATAAATGTCCAGGTTTGGCACATGACATTATGTATCTTTCCACAAGCCCCATTAAAAAATTCTTCCTATTAGCTGCTAACTTCTACCCATCGCTGACATTCCAAATCCCAACGGTCTAAGGTCTGACAAGGTACAGCAGAAGATGAAAGCCATCAGCAGTGGTGTCAAAAACAGAGCATTCCCTCGAGAAAATCAAATGTCACCTCCGTTGTGATGTGTTCATCACCTCCATGACTATTTTACAAAACAACACATACAGTACATTGCTGGTGTCTTTTTAATGATTTTTTTTTATTATGCTTTTGATTATTTAAGTAAGTGTGTGTGTGTGTGTGTGTGTGTGTGTGTGTGTGTGTGTGTGTGTACTGTATAATGACTGAGACATCAGAAGAAAATGAATGTCTAAAAAAATCTCTGAAATAGTTTTATTTAGATCAGATGCTAAATAAGATAAAGGGTAATGTAGCTGCTGTGATAAATGAGGTTAAAAAAATATTTTGTTTTTTTATCAGTTTTTGACAAAACGTAATTCCTAAAAGGCGGCCTAGTTAGCACTGCGGCCTCGAACCTCCACGGTCTGTGTGAGTGGCGTTTGCATGTTCTTCCCATACTCCTCTGTTTCCTCCGTCATGCAGAGTGTGTGTGCACCCTGTGATGGATCAGCACCCTTACCATGGTGTACCCAACCTCATGCAAAAGTCTCCTGGCATAGGTTCCAGGTCCCCGTGACTTTGTACAGGATAAGCTGTATAGAAGATGAAGATGAAGACTGAGTCATTAATGAAAACTATTTTAGTGCTGTCCTATGTGACATTTTAGTGCTGTCACATAGCAGTGTGAATGAGTGATATCTGAATAAATGTTGTTGTTGTTGTTGTTATTTTAAGCTGAACGCACCCCTTACTCAAGGTGTGATAAGCTCAGTATGCGTTTTACAGTCTGCCTGTTTTTTTTGTTTTTTTTTGCTGCTGCTGCTGCTGCTGTTGTTCCTGGGTTTTTGTAATGTCACAGTGAGCTAAAATGCCTATAATTTACATTTCCATTCTTACTAAGTAAAAAAAACTCGCGGTGACATTTACTGCATTATTTGACTTTACCTGCCATCATTCCACAGAGAAAGTAAACAAGATAATGGCACTGGATGGCTTATTATGCCCACACTGCATAATCACTCTGGCCATCATTATAAAACTAAAAATAACTATTACAGCAAATGTAATGATGGCAGTTTAAAATGTCTTTTTTTTTTCTTTTTGGTTGGTTGTTTGCTTGACCCTAATAATTAACCTTGTACACAATGGATCTTTGGGTAATAAAATCTGTTTACATATACAGTACGTATTATAAATACATTAAAAGTGTCAGTGGTGGCCTTTTGAATCCCTGATAAGCACATGGATGGTGGAGTGGAATTGATTATATACCCTCTCTGTGTTGCTGAGGCTTTCTTCACAGTTATAAGCATCTCCTTTTTTGCCCCAGATGTGGAATTATCACCCTTTTACAGTATGAGCAGGTGTTTACTGTCAAATTCAAAGGCAAAAAAGACAGAATCCCAGCTGTTGTTCAATCAGTCATAAGAATTGACTTTGACATGAGTATTGATTTTTTTTTTCTTACGTTTTGATTTGTAGATATTGATTCCACCGATTCCATTTTTGCAAATTTGCACGCAGCAAAAAGTTTTCTTTGTCAAAATATTGTGGTGGTGTTAATTTGCCAACTTTTCAGACATCAAGGCCACATTTAGGTTGATTTTGAGGGTTAGAATTTGACGACTTTCTACATGATCTACATGATGATGCTACAGTATAATGTAACATAATCTAAACATAATTGTGCAAAACAATTTTAATACCAAACCGGTAGCCAGATCAATACTTGAACTGCAATGAGATCACTGGGTGAGATCCAGTAGGAAACATGCTGTTGAGATAAGTGAATGCACATACAGTACATAACAATAAGCACAATAAAAAAATACAACAATAGCAACTTACTGAATTATTAAACTGGAAAGCAACCAATACTGATTAACATCTGAGATCTGTTCTGTGAAACATAAAACAGACCAATGCAGACCATGCTTGATAACACCATATTACAGTAGAGAAATTTGGGAGCTGAGATGCCCCTCACGGCAATATTTCTGAAAGAAAATGAAAGAGATTACATTACATTAATATTACAATACAACACTAACTTGATAACTTCCAAAGAGCCAAACTTCCTGATTTTTTTAGCTCTCAAACAGATTCAGAGGATTTTTTTTGTAAAGCCACACAGTGACATTCAAGCATAAAAACATCTAACTTAAGGCGTGAACCAGTGAGAAACAGGTACAGATGATGACAGATGATCAGGCGAGTGATTAGTATACTGGCGATGCTGAATTCTGATTGGTTGGAACAGACGAGAGGGGAAATGAGGTTGCTGCTGAGGTTGTCGCATAAACAACCAATTTTTTAAATAGTTTTTTTAGGCACTTTGCAGCCTGTCTCTCCTGTAGAGAGTGTTAGAGATGAGGGGTGGCTCAATACTTTATCACAGTACAAATCTTAACATTTCACAATTTGGCTGGTTTCAATTCTTATGAAATTATAACCATGATATACTGTTGTTCTTCAACATACTGTAGGAAAAAATCCTTTTTTTTCATAAAACAAGAACCTTTTTCAAAGACGAATACTTCACCCACATGAGGTTCAATGGTCAAGAACACATTCTATGCAAAGTATTTCAGTGATTATTCATACAGCACTCACTGACACCTTGTTCAGAATGTGTTGCCCTGATGGTGGGTTTTATGCCCTCAAAGTGGAGCTGTAAGATGTGTTGTCTATGGTTTAACACAGGCCACTTGGAGGTTGAACCTTTTCTAGAGACAACTAATTGCACTTTGCTAATTGCACTTTTCCTCTCCACCCTAAAAGTGTTTCTGAGTGTGGATCAGGCTAATTTTAGCTGGCTCCTGTTCCTTATTTGACTAAAAGGTAACCAAGAGTGCTAGCAATGCGTTTACATTCACCCATTTTTTTTTCCATGTACCCATCTCACTTTGTAGCCTTTATCTATTAACATCTAGATTTATGATGGCAGACACATATTTTATTGCAGTGACTGTTCATTCTTCTGGATAGAGATGTATTATTATTATAACTTTCTAATCTTAACAAATGTAAAAGCATGTGTAGTGTCAAGTAGAACTGGGCAATATTGCAAAAAATACATTTTGATGTGTTTGAACTTTATGAGCCATTGTCAAATACACATTTTTTATTTATTTATTTTTTTTTTTAATAGAATGGCTTTGGACCAAAACAAAATCTAAGTTTCCTCCAACGAGCAAATCAAAGCTCATCCAACATTGCTGCACACACCATCAGAAATAACCAAAGTCAATTTTCATACCTTTAACTGAGTTATACTGTATACCCAAGGGGTGTTCAAATCAAACTGGGACTTTTGATTGTGCAGAATAACAGAATATAGTTATGAGAGTAAAAACTAACTTTATTTCTCTATATAATTTCCTACCACACTAGTTAACTTATCCCAGTATTTCACTAGTGCTTGGATACCATCAAGATCACTTAATATCAGTATGACGGAGCCATGATCGGACTGCCTGCTTCACATCTGGAACGCTGGCCTCCCAGGAACTCCTTGAATGGCCCAAACATGTGGAAATCGCTTGGTGTTCCTCCCAGCCAAGTTCCTGTGAAGTGCAAGTGGTGTTGCTGAATGATTGTTTGTATAGTTCCCACAGACTGACGTGTCTCTTTTGCAAGTTGGTGACAAGTTATCTGTCAAATTTCAAGAATCAGGTGTAACAATCTCTGAATGTTTACAGAAACAACTGCAGTGGACTCTGAACTACCTCAGCTGGGATCATCATTCATTGATATACTGATTTCTTTTGTACCATTCAAATGTTTCACTGCAGTTAAGAGTCGCATCGCTTTACAGTGCTTGAAGTCTTCTGTAAATTTTAACAGTTTTTTTGTTTTCATTCACCAGAAATTTCATCATCAAGTCCTTGTTTGACTTGAACACCCCTCACGCAAGTATTAGCTTTAAGATCAAACACCATGCAGACATACTTTTTGCTTTTTGAGGAATATATATATATATATATATATATATATATATATATATGTCACTCATCTGAGTTAGCTGACTAGCTTGTTGGTAACAAAATCCCACTTTATCTATTGAATATGACAAGTCAAACATTATGTAATTCTGACAGGTGAATTTAATGGATCATTTTATTTTGCATAAACCTGCTCATCAGACTTTTTAAACTGGTACCAAGAACATATCCCCAAAATTACATTTAAACCTTGTTTTGTTCCAAGCTCAGTCCTCAGCAATGTGCTGCTTGTTAATCTTGGCTTTCATATAAAGCATGCAATGTGTAGGAGAGCGCAGGCTCTAGGTGGTGTTTAGCCACGTCAGCTTGCCACATAAGGGGCTTGTCAGGAAACAAGTTCAAGGTTGTTGATCCGGCCTTCAAATTTCTGATGAAAAAATAATTCCATTTTTTTTTAATACACCATAACCTTGAAAGGTGCCTATCAAATTTAGCTCAGTGCGAGAGCAGAAGTTTCATATAACAGTCAGCTAATCTTTAGAATGCATTGTTCCATGGAACGATAGTTGAACCTGAACAATCCTTAAGTAATTTCTTCCTCATCTTCTTCCGATCTTTTCCTTCTTGTCTCAGCCAGTCATTTGTCTTTAAACTGAATGGGTACTGAAGTTCCACACGTAACGTATTCTTTTGCTCCCACTGCCCCATGTGCCTTACCCCTTCCCTGTCCTCCCCCTATCCTGGTCATGAGCACAGCTGCTCCCCCTAGTGCTGATTGGCTGAAACAGTGTTTTGCAGTTCAGGTAGAACACCAGTATTTGTTTCCCAGTTACAGAGATGGGGCTATGTGCGAGTATGTGTTTTGACAGTGCACATGCAGAATGGCCGGCTAGCAGACTAAAAGGAGGTAATCCCTATTCATTATTCAAATATAATCACTCACTGCATCTTTAACTGAATTAATCAAGAAATCTGCCCAGCACTAGCACTAAGCTGAAGTGAATAAATCCTGCTCTACTACCACAGAGGCTACGTTTACACTGCAGGTCTCGATGCCCAATTCTGATTTGTTGACTATATCTGATTTTTTTTGACCGTCTGTTTACACGTTTTTTTAACTATGGCTCATATCCGATACACGTGTTTACACTTGCCATGCCATCTGAAACATCGCGCATACTTAAAGGGAGGTTCTTGCGCT
>JAQMYJ010000017.1:15846480-15865711 GCA_030014305.1 Clarias laeviceps | reverse complement strand
AACATATCCGATATGTGTCACATATGAGCAAAAAATCGGAATTGGGTCACATTTACCTGACAGTGTAAACGTAGCCAGAGAGAATATCAGGACCTGAACACATTAAAACATTTGTCATATATTTGCGTAATCCCTGATGTTTCCCAGTTGCTTATAAAACCTCACTGGTTGTGAGGTGGGAATTCAGCTTTCTTATGATACCAGGCAATAGCAGGCTACCATGTACCCACAAATTTCCACTAGGAGCAGCGTTATCATAGCCAGTCCACCTGCTGCCTTGTTTTAAGGAGCTTGGGGGAAACCAGACACACCAGCATAAACCAAACAATTATGTGAAACTCCATCAAACAGTAAGCTCAGGAGTGTAATGGAGAACATAAAGCTGTGAAGTGCCAATGCTTACCACTGTGCCATACCAATTTCCCAGTCCACCAGAAAAATGTGAGCACTTTTAGAAATCCATACTGCCCATTGACTATTTAGTGTATTCTGCTTCCTCGTGGTTAACAGCCCATACTGCACTTAAGTCCTTTTGTCTTGGTATTGGATTCTTCTGAACCCATACAGTATGTAGGGTTGAGCTCAAGCATCTTTATTTGTTGAGGGCTATACTTTTCTTCTTTCTCAGCTGAAGCTAAAGTGGTCAGATCAAATCTTGCCATGCAGTAAAAGCCAATTCACTGAAGGTGAAAGGACACTGTATAAGATGAGCATTTGTTTCTGGGAGCTGCCCACATCAAATTCAAAACACTGCTGCTCGCCGGCAAAGCTTAAAACAGCTCAGCACCCACTTCCCTCAAAGCACCATTTCCTCCAGCACTGTTCGACAGGTCCCACTATCTCTTAGGGATTGAGGACATGCATCTACTTCCTCTTCCCTCTATAGCTCCCTTTACAGTCGAGTTACTGGCAATCTTCTTCTTTTCTTAGGTTTACAAAAAACTGTTTCTTAGGTATTTGGATTAACTCCTCCACTACTTCAACCAAAAATTTTTTAATTCTTACCAACAATGTTTGATTGATGGTACTTTGAGTTAGTAACCCAGTGAACCAGTGTAATGGTGGCTTAGCGGTCAGCACTGCTACCTTGCACCTCTTCTACCCTGTTGTCCGGTTTCCTCCCACAGTCCAAAGACATACAGATTAGGTTAACTGCCATTCCCAAATTGCCCGTAGTGTGTGCATGTGAATATTGACTAGAGGTCCTACCACAGTTACACAAAATGGGCCTCCATGGTCCCCAGTTGGACTACAGAGGTTCCTATCTGGATGGAACCAATGTAAGGATATATTTAATGATGCAAACTTTAAAGCACTTGTAAGTCACTCTAGATAAGTGCATCTGCCAAATGTCTAAATGTAGTGTAAATGATAGTGAATATTTATACATACATTTACTACTAGCTCTACCTGGATAAAATTTGATCTGTGAATTGTGAGCTAATTAAAAACAAGGCCATGGTCTGTATATAAATGGATTTGTTACTGATTAATAAACAGCAGACACATCGTTTATTTCTGTAGTTTCTGTGGCTGTTACTTACGAGGTCAGGTTGCTAGCTTGAGTGTATCTGAGCACTTGGGGTGAAGGACCTTTCTCAAGGGTCTAACAGTGGCAGCCTGACAGCATCGGGGCTCAAACTGGAGTCCTCCTCATCAGCAGTCCAACACCTTGACCACCAAGCCACCACTGCCCCCAAGGGTAGGATGTATCCATCAGCTGCTGTGCCAGGTGAAAATACAGTACGTATTTTCTTACTGTTGATTGACCTAGAGTAAATAAGCTAAAAAAGAAAGAAACTAATTAGGTGGCTTTCATTACCTCTACATTCTCTCCATGCATGCTTGAATCAAACTACTGTCTAAATTCATCTAAAAGACTCAGCTGGTTGGCTATAATTCCAAACATTTTTGGAAATTGCATTTAAATATCCCTCATTCCAAAGCATGTTCTGCATGTTTTGTCAGTCCTACTGTTATTGTCTTGTCTATTGAGGGGATTTTGTGGCAAAAATGTTGTCTTTTTCTCCCAAAGGCTTTGTTAGAAAATCCAATTTTCAAAAGCAAACATAATCCAGCACCCACAACTCTCACTATGAAAGACAAGCATCTTTAAAGGAATAAAATTCCAGCAGACTGAAAAAGCAGTCACTGTAGACTCTATCCGGTTGAGCAACATGTCCAATTTGAAGTGAATTAACCTCGTTTGCATGGACACCAGCCCACATTCTTCTGAATCAATGCAGGTAGTGTGTAGTGAAATAACTACAAGGAAATGTTACTACAATGAAGTAGTAGATGGGCTACTGTCAATAGTAGTAGGTGGAAAAATGTATTTGGATCAATAAATGATGCCCTTAATTATATTCACAGGGCATATCATTGGGTACACCTACAGTAGCTAGTACTGGGATGGACCCACTTTTGCCTTAATTTATGTCTTGGCATTCTGTACACTTAAAAAGATGCTTGAAAAATTCCTTTGAGATTTTAGTCCATATTTACATGATAGCATCACACAGTTTCTGCACATCCATGATGTAAATCCCCCATTCCACCACATCCCAAAGGTACTCTTTGAATTGAGATCTGTTGACTGTGGAGGCCATGTAAAGTACAATGAACTAAGAACTACAGTAAACTCACTGTCACATTTAGGAAAAAAGTTTGAGATGATTTTAGCATTGTGACATTGCACATTATCCCAAGGAGTGTCATAAAGTGATGGACATGGACAGAAACAACATTCAGGTAGGCTATGGCACTTAAATTATTCTCAACTGGTACTAAGGGGCCCAAAGTGTGCCAAGAAACTATCTACCCAAATGGCTACACCACCAACACTAGCCTGAATGGTTGAGACAAGACAGAATAGCTTCATGCTTTAATATTGGTTATGCCAAATTCTGACCCTGCCACCCAAATGCCACCGTACAAATTGAGACTCATCAGACCAGGCAACATTTTTCAAAACTTCTATTTGTTAGTGAGCTCAGATTATTGTTCTTAAGTGATAAGAATGGCACTTTGTGTGGTTCTGCTTTCAGAGATAGCTCTTCGATATACTTTATTTGGACAATTCTTACCTTTTTATCAGCTCAAAAACTTCTTGCCATTCTCGTCTGACCTCTGGAATCAACAAGGCATTTTTGCCTTTTGCCTCACTCTTTCTGCTCTCATTTTTTGACCATTCTCTGTAAACTATACAGATGGTTGTAAATGAAAACCACAGTAGAGCAGTATTTTTGCAAATACTCAGACCAGCCCATCTGGCACCAACAAACATTGGTTTTGAAATCTGAGTTTAGTTGCTGCCATATAATTCCCTGATTAGACAGTTGCACTAACAAGCAGCTAAACAGGTTTACCTAATAAAGGGGCCGGTGAGTGTATGTCCCAGTCCTCCTCCATTGATTAGGGCTTTAGATTTTACAAAGATTTTTCTTTTTTTTTTTTTCCTCTGTTATATTTGGTCCTGTCATTTGGGCCCTGTTCCAATGTGTATGTGAAAGTGTGAGGGGACTCACACTTTAAACTGTGATAACACATGGCTTAATATCCTACCACCACACACTGTGATAATCCATGGTTGATAAATTACGTTAGTAATTAGCAGTAAACCTCACTGGCTGTCAGTGACAGCAAATGCCAAGTCAGGCTGGACGTACACCCCCGGTCCAAAAATCTGCTTCTGTGGCATTGAGACTTCATGCTGATCTGTTAATGAAAGGCTGAGGCTTATGAAATGTACGTGTGTATATTGTACATAGTTATCTCAAGCAGAAGGCCTGGGCATGAGCCGCCACTGGACCGAGAAATTGCATGAAATTAGTTTAGTCACATTATATGCTTGCCAAGGAAGCCATGTGCCCTCAAATAAATGAGAGATGAGAAGAGAAAAGTATGTTCATTGTGTGGGATATGACAGGACGATGTATTTGAGTTTTTCAGAAGCCAGTGGAATGACGTTACATTATTGTTTGAATAATTATATTGGATTAGAATGGATAATTAACCTAATTGAATGAGTTACCTGCCTGATTACTTGCTGCTGCATTTCTCCAAACTGCATTGGTCTGGTCATTGTTCATCAACGGTTTGGTCACATTTGAACCTACTGTATAGTTGTGTTATTATTCATCTAACAATTGTTCACACCAACCTTTAATTGCTCTTTTGCACAATATTCATTACTTGTTATTTGCACACAAAAAAAATCTATCTTTGCTGCTATTTACAAGGAATGTTTACTGTTTACTGTTTTTCCTCCCACTACCTCAACCTATTACCTCATTACCTTATCACTACGAAGTATTGAAATATGTCATGTTGTTGCGATGTCACTTTGTCATTCTTGTTTGCACATGTGCTTTATGTTGTCTCTTTTGTATAGAACTTATATAGTTTTCTGATAACTTCAAAATGTTGATGTGTTTTGTCTCAGCTAGTCCTCTAATTAGGTTTCTTAGTTAGCTACTGTAGTTAGTTTTTGTTAATTTATGTTGTATGCAGCACCTTGGTCCTGGAGGAACGTTGTTTCTTTCACTGTGTACTAAACTGTATATGGTTGAAATAATAATAATAAAAGGGTTCTTTAACTTCAGTCCTGAAGGGCCAGTGTCCAGCACAGTTTGTAATTCACTAACCCCTAAACCAGAGCTGACACCCAGTCTCTCACCTTCACACAGAGTGAGTGAGAGCAGTGACAAAATGCTATCCAAGAGGGAAATACATGTGATTATTTGCCATGACATTAAAATATTTGCACATTGTGTCACTATAACACTGCAACGCTAAAATGCATGTACTGTATACAGAACCCAAGCCATGCAGGATAAGGTGTATGGTTAGTGTTAGAAAAAATGGATAGGCGTGTGCAACGGGGGTGTCATGTGTCTTCACGCAGAACCAATGCCTTTATTTTCACAAATTCACTCTAAGCTTTTCTGAAAAGTTGGCATCTATGCCTAAACACACCTACTGAACCTAGTAATTACCAGATTAGTTCAATCAGCTGTGCTTGAGCAGAACAATCACCAAGGTGTTTTGGACACTTGCCGTCCAGGACTGGAGTTCCTGGTTTACGATATTGAACCAGCATGCTGAAATGATTTTTTTTAACCCAACCTTTGGATAAAAATGACAACATTGCTGTTGCTGTTATTATTATGGGTACAGTGGTTATGTCACATGACCAGCTTTTTAGCACAGAAGACTCAGGCAGCACTTTTTTCGCTGCAAAATATATCTGGCATAAAAGCAGCTTTGTTTGAGTAAAACATGACAATCTAATTTTATATTTTTATTTCATGTTTCATCTAATTAAAAATAATTAGTGACAAATTTATTAGGCGTGAAATGAGGTATTGTATTTTTAACTGTACTGTACTGGTATATTATCTATAAATTTAATCTAATCTCAGTTTCTTACAAAAAAAACAAAACAAAACCATATGACATATCAGAAATCAAAAGAGGACAAATTGTTGGTGCGCGTCTCGCTGGCGCATCTGTGACCAAGACAGCACGCCTTTGTGATGTATCAAGAGCCACGGTATCCAGAGTAATGTCAGCATACCACCAAGAAGGACCAACCACATCCAACAGGAGTAACTGTGGACACAAGAGGATGCTGTCTGAAAGGGATGTCCGGGTGCTAACACAGATTGTATCCAAAAGACATAAAACCACAGCTGCCCAACTCACTGCAGAATTAAATGTGCACCTCAACTCTCCTGTTTCCACCAAAACTGTTCTTCGGGAGCTCCACAGGGTCAATGTACATGGCCGGGCTGCTATAGTCAAACCTTTGGTCACTCATGGCAATGCCAAACATGGGTTTCAATGGTGCCAGCAGCGAAAATCTTGGGTTGTGGACAATGTGAAATATGTATTGTTCTCTGATTAATCCACCTTCACCATCTTTCCCACATCCAGGAGCGTTACAGTGTGGAGAAACCCCAAGGAAGCGTACCACCCAGACTGTTGCATTCCCAAAGTGAAGCATGGGGGTGGATCAGTGATGGTTTGGGCTGCAATATCATGACATTCCCTAGGCCCAATACTTGTGATTTGGTACAAGGACTACTGAACCATGTGGTCCCAATGGTTCAAACATTGTATCCTGAAGGCAGTGCTGTGTATCAGAATGATAATGCACCAACACACACAGCAAGACTGGTGACAGAGTGGTTTGATGAACATGAAAGTGAAGTTGAACATTTCCTATGGCCTGCACAGTCACCAGATCTAAATATTATTGATCCACTTCAACGTGTTTTGGAGGAGCGAGTCAGGAAATGTTTTCCTCCACCAGCATCACGGAGCCACTATCTGCAAGAGGACTGGCTCAAAATCCCTCTGGCCACTGTGCAGGACTTGTATCTGTCCCAAGACGAATTGACGTCTTTATTGGCTACAAAAAGGAGGCCCTAAACGAAATTAATGAATTATTGTGGTCTAAAACCAGCCGTTTCAGTTTCATTGTCCAACCCCTGTATATACAGTATTCAAACCGAATATAAAAAAAGAAAACTTATTTTTTATATATATATATATATATATATATATATATATATGTACACTGTACTTAAACGTTTTGTTGTTCTCTAGTGTTAGAAGTAACAGCCATCCAATCAGTTGATGGATAAGGCATGATGAATGAACAGGCATGTAATCCCACAGTGTAATCCCTCAACCCCCACAGAGAACCAGTCAGTGAAAATTACCCATACGTGAGCCTTCTCTATTCATCAACCCGGCACAAAAGCAACGTTGTTTTTCCATTACAGCTTCAAGGCACGTTCACGGTCAATTTCAGCCCACCTCCAAGGTTCTCCAGTGTCATCTATCTGTCATATCCAAGTATGAGCTTTGCCCTCTTCACTAACAAGATTTTATTGGATTTGTCGTTCACTAACTGTATTGAATTCACTCTGTCATTTCGCCAAACAGTTCGGAAGTCATAGCAAATCGCTCAAACAAACCATTTTTGGATGGATGAATGTTGCAGGCATGTGTGGGTGTGTTTCAGCGGAGCGTGACATGGCAAGACTCCATTTCACAGGGACAAAGTCAACCCAGAGGCCAGATGGCTGGCATCCTGTTACGGGCAGCTTGGAGGCATAATTAATGATGGACGAATAACCTGGGCACGAAAATAAGTAAATGTTTCGCACTTCTGATCCTTTTTGGACTCAACACACACAGCCAATTCAGCATAGCCAGGTATTTAGCCAGGTCCCACAGAACAAATCCTCTGTAGGAGGTTGTAGCAGTTCTATATAACCTTATTATAGATGCAGTTTATTATATAAAATACTGTGCATTCTTTTAATGAATTATTTATATGGCTTGGTTAACTGTTTCATGTGGAGAATGGAGAAAAGAAGAAAATGCTGCCAATATTTTAGCAGGAAAGGAGATTAAGGCCTTAATTTTTCTTTCTGTCAGCCTCTAATCTTGCATTTGAAACAGCGGGAATCTTTTTATCTCCTTTATGTCTAAACACATGGGGAAATGGATAATGTGCTAGAAGCAAAGACTGTTGTTCTAGGAGCATCATCTGGATGGCTCCTCCTGAGAAGAGGGTCCTCCTTATAAGCTTAAAGAAATACCCTGCCTCTCTTTCACAGCACGGAGTGTGGTGTGTGTGTGTGTGTGTGTGTGTGTGTGTGTGTGTGCGAGAGAGAGAGAGAGAGAGAGAGAGAGACAGGCACAAAAAAAAAAAAAAGCATTGCTAGGAGAATGAAATAAAAGAGACATTTTTTAAAAGAGGACCTCATGCAATTTCCATTTGGTCGTGTAAATATTCATGAGTGCATGCATGCGTATATGGATGAAAGTGGCGACTGATATTACATGAAACAGCTAAATTCTAATATCTATCAACAGCTTGACATTGAAACTATTATTGTTGAGCAACGCATTATATCACAAAACCTCAGTGGCATTATGTTAAATTATTTTATGTCTAAAATGCTTGTTTTATGCCAAGTTTCCACTACATACCAAATATATTAAAGGCTATAAAATGTTCCTACAAAAGGCTCCTTCATAATGCAAAGTAAACTGGAAGTGCTTGTTACATGGTGTCATCATTATTAATGATATGCTGTCTAGTCCTGTTATGAGAGTAAAAGGTCAGTAACCATGGCATGTTGGGATTTTTACTGCAGACCGTACATACTGTATACATACTCTTGGTTTATAAACATAATTCCATTAGGGTGCATTTGATTCGAATTTGGAAAGAACTTGTGATTGAAAGTATGAAAGCAACATGGCAAAAGTACAACAGAGTATGTTTTTTTTTCTTCTTTTTTTTACACTACTGTTCTGTGCTGTCCATTTATGGACAGATATCTACGAGAAGGTGTAAAGTCACCAGAGAATTCCATTTAGCTACAATGAGCCAACTGGAAAGCAATCGCCTCAAATGTAATCACCCTGCAGCTAGAATCAGCTTGTTTTCCAGCACTATGCTTATCACACTGGCATGCTTTCAAATAAAACTTTCCTGAAAACTAAGACACCCACCATAAATTCCAGCCTCCATTATTTTGCACTCTTCGATTAAACTGTCGTTCATTACTACAGAAAAAAATTGGCACAAATTATCATTTTATTTAAGTGTATTTTTTAAGCCTTAATATTTAGGGTAGGAACAAATTGTCCCAAAAGTTCAGCCTACATGTAGATTGATTGAATTAAAGAAATTGATTCTTCACCAGGGTCCAGGTTCTTTTCACAGCCAGGCGCGATTCCTGTCTCTGTGTGCATGTTCTCCCCATGCTTGGTGGGTTTCCTCCGGGTACTCCGGTTTCCTCCCACAGTCCAAAGATATGCACGTCAGCCTAGTTGGCGTTCCCAAATTGCCCGTAGTGTGTGAATGAGTGTGTGAGTATGTGTATGTATGTGTGTGCCCTGCGATAGATTGGCACGCTGTCCAGGGTGTACCCTGCCTCGTGCCCTAAGCCTCCTGGGATAGGCTCCAGGTCCCCGCGGCCCTGAATACAGAATAAAGCGGTATAGAAGATGAGATGAGATGAGATGAGATGAGATGAGATAGCTTATGTAACAAACTCAGCAGCAACCTCATTTCTCCTCTCATCTGTTCCAACCACTCAGCATTCAACATCACCAGTATACTAATCACCAACCTGACCATCTGTCACCATCTGCACCTGTTAATCACCATTTTTCTAACACTGCTTAGGTACAGGGACTAGACTGAAAATGAGAGCCAAAAAATGCGAGACAAAAAAAGTCCTCAAGGCTATATTAAAAATACAAGAAAGTCAGACTCTTTGAAAGCAAATGTGAATAAATAAAGGGTGGATCAAGAATTTCGCACAGTTCTGCATACAAAATTGAAAAAAAAAATAACAGCGCCATGGACTAATTGTAAGTCCACTAGTAAGTAGTGAGCACAACATGAAGTTTAAACATTGCAGCTGCAGTACGTGTAGGCCACTTTTTTCCCCTCTCATTATTGCTGAATAATTTACCAGGCTCTTTTTATCAACTGTGCAATCTTCCTCAAGCAGATCTACGCAGCCAAAAAACAACTTTCATGTAGTTAGCGTGCTTGTCCTAGAGCCTTGTTTCAGTAGTAATTTTGACAGATTTCTGCTTTAAGGATTTACAAATATGAGCCTAAATGTTGCATTTTTAATCCTGGAATTGCCCTATTATATACTATAATACTATACTATTGTTCTCCATTTTATTCTGAAAGGTTTAAACTGAGATCATCAGGAGCATTTTAAGATCAGCAATATACAAGATGCATTCCAGTCAAACTGGGACTTGTGAGCCACTTAGCGACAGTAAAACATTTAAATATGCAAACATTTTTAAGAAGTCTGTGTGTCCATGAATGAGGATCCCGGCCGATGTGGCTCAGACCCCACTGCAGTTGTGGAACCTCTGATCCTTGAAAATCAATGGATAACTTGATAAGAGATGCATCTGTCTGTGGGAACTGTACACACAATTGTTCAGGAACTCGACTGGGAGTTATTGCCACAGTAGGGTTTTGACTTCGCCCAAGCCTTGTGCACATGTTTGGGACTTTAAAGGAGTTCCTGGAAGGCCAGCATTTCAGATGTGAAGCAAGTAATCTGATCGTGGCTCCAGCGTACTGAGAAAACTTTCTACCTTGAAGGTATCCACTGACTAGTAAAATGCTGGCAACTTGTGGAAAAGACATTAGTCTGTGGGAACTGTACACACACTCATACAGGAACTTGTCTGGGAGTTATCGCCACATCCCCCGTACCGTCCTGACTTCAATCCAAGCCATTTCCATATGTACTGTATGAGCATTTAACACTAGAAGCGCCGAGCACCGGTCATTTGACCACAATGGGGGAAAAACAAATACTTCACACTCGATCAAATTCCAGGACCCTCCTTTCATGACTTTTCCTAGATCTGTGAGCTTAATCACCCTGCATGCTTACATTTTCAAAATCGCACCAGTAAAAGCCAGTATAAAGCTATTTTTATCTTATTTACGTGAAATTCCTGACAGCTGCGCGGCGGCATGACGTTTCGTGCCTTTTCCAACCTGCGATTCTCATTTCTCTCAGCAGATGGCGCAAGGGATCGCGCCATTCATTCCCGCGTTGATAATCAGCGATATTTTATAAGGAGATTTAGGGGATTTAGCTCTACTTAATTTTATATCGTTTTGAGAAAATTCATTAGTTCGTTCATTCTATTTAAAGCTTCTGAACGTCTCGGATGGAGCAGGAGCAGCGATTTAGTTCTGAACTCGCTTCCGTGAAATTATCACTAAAACAATATTGAATTTGAATAAATCAGATCTACCACAGCAGATAATAAACTATGCCATGTCATAACCGAAACAAACACCACGATTATGCCAGGTGTTCCTGGGAGGCCAGCGTTTCAGATGAAAAAATTTCTACATTGATGGTATCCAAGAAACTGGTGCATCAGTGTAGCAGGGCATTATATAGACTCAATTTCTCCTGAAGGAAGTCAACCACAGGCCAGGTGGCTGGCCAATGATTACTAGTGGCTCTTTGGAATAATTAACAATGAACAAGCCTGGAAAAAAGCATCAGGAATTTGCTATAAGTATACTGGAGATTGTGGATAATACTCGAGAACATTAATTAGCTGTAACGATTTGAGTTGGGAATGACAGCGTCCTGTTTTATCATGACAGGGCTCCCATCGATGTTGCACAACCAATTAAAAATCCCAATAAATAGAAATGGCAGGTTTTCTGTGCTTTGGTAGAAGCATTGCCTGGTGTGGCGTCATTCACCATCTCAGATTGTAAACACCACTGAGGCAGTAAACACAGTTCTTAAAAATAAAAGGAACATTAACTCAATTACAGCACTTAAGATAATTGAACAAGAAGCGTACAGGAATATAAGGAGGTCATCCAGCCTTGGGAAGTCTTGCTATCTACATTTGTGTCAGGAAATGACTAGAACAGGATGCAAATGCTGATAAAAGGTATAACGAAATAGTCAGAGCAAACAGGTCCCAGGCATCAGGTAGGATATATTTTAAAACTGGCACATTGTGAGGTGATGTATAACCAGAATATCATAGGCGACGACTGTTGTGATTCGGGTTGGAGTTCAGAGTAGCAATGTTTGTAGGCTGCTATACATTACAGCAGGATGGCGATAGAAGTTCATGTGGAGCTCTGAAATACATGTCTTCTGACAAGACTTCTGGGAAAAAACACGAATATTGCATAAAAATAATAGTAATCATAATATTCAGTGGCAAAGAATAATCAGAAGTTACTTTAAAATCTGCAAAACCAGAAGAAATACTGGTGGTAAAATCTTGCCCTCCAGTGGACTAGGAGATGAACTGCTACAGTAGTGGCCTGGATGCATTTACCCTATTATGGAGGTAAAATGAGGTGATTTGTATCATGGTGATGAAGATGAAGTTGTAAAAAGCAGTACAAGTGACATCAGGAAAATTAATCTATATAATAAATCTATTTATGTATAAAATATATCTACATAAAGGAAAGAAAGGTTTTGTTTATACATTGGTCAGAACTCGCTCTTTCAAAGATACCTTTACTGTATGTTTTATACATTGGAGGACCCGAAACCAGGCACAAAACATTTCCTGTCTGTATGTTTGTCCAGCTAGAATTTGTCACACCATCATGCAAAACTGGCTGGACAAAATTTAATGGAAGCTTTGCAGCACTTAGATATCTGCCTGAAGTTTACCCTGCACCATAAGTGAAAGCAAAATGTAACTGATGTTATGAACACTCTTAGACTTAGACTTACTATAGGGGTCAGTTTCTAAAGCCCTGACCAGGCCAGAGGAAGAAAGGGAAACTTTTTAGGGGTTTACTGCATCCGATCCCTCTTGACTCCTGACTCTGGCAAGGACGTTACTCTGCGACTTAATATGTCGCTCCTCCTCCTCTTTTCTTGGAATGGAAAATTTCTTCCCAGACCACCAGACCACCACATTCCACATTTCTCTTCCCCTCTCTGTACCTGGCTGTATTTCTCATGATTACTTTAATTTTTTTTTATTGTTTTTCTCTTCTTGGCATTTGTTTCCTTAAGTTACAGGTACCTGGATTTTTACACCGATCAGTCATAATATAATAGTTTGGGAGTCGGGTTGGTGGCCTTGGGATCTTTGTTTGAGTTCATGGTGGGCTGTGGTGCTCTGGGTGTTGTGGCAAGATTTTTATTTTTTTTTTTTAACTATTTGTCTTGCATTGGCTTTTCTGTGCAATTGGACAGTACAACTCCCTGAGAGCATGGATGATTCTTGGGTGTCCAAGATCCTGTCACCAGTTTACTGGTAAGTGATAATCAATGGTAATATGTTAATTTTTGTGATGTTAATGCTAATCGGTGTATGTTTTTCCTGTCATAACCTTGTCTTGATATTGATTTGTTTGGTTAGGTTCTGTTTTTTTTCCCAGCCTTTTAATTGTTTTAGTTATTTACTTATTGCAGCTTATTTGCATTTTGCATCCTATACTCCCTGGATATTGGCAGATGGTGCTGATTAATTTCCCATAATAGGAACTTAGTAGTTTAAACAAGTTTATAATATGAAACAGGTGGTAACTGAGAAGTGAGCAAAGCAAAAACCCTTTCCCCGATGTATGTAAAGATATTTACCCTGATGTAATGTATTTTTATCCTGTGAAGCAAATGTGATCACTTGTAATTGCTCACTTTAATTTTAGTAGTGCATCATTTTTTATAGTATCTTACCTACTGTAGTAACTTGTGTGGCCGGAACTCCACATGAATGAGTTTTAAAAAGAATCTATATCGCGAAATTTTCTTCATATTTTTTATTATGTCAAAAGAGAGAAAGTGTGGCTGGTGTGGACACCCAGCCCCTGGTGATAATTTTCCCATGCAACCTCAGATCCCATTGTCTTTTGTTCATTATCAAACAGATCATCGTGGGTCAATATTTATTTTTTAATTATTTTTCCAAGAATGTAATTCCAACCTCGACTGACAATCCAGTGGGAGAAATTTCCAACAGTCAGGTGTTATCCAGAGTATACTGGTGATTCGAGTTAGCATGTAATATTCCCAAATGAGGTACAGTATTGGATGAGGTCTGATTTATTCCAAGCCGGCAACTCAACTGGATAACGTCATTATAGACTGCATTAATCTTCAAGAACCACGGGCTGAAATTAAAGCTGTCAAATTCATTAAAGAACAGCGCAATCTTCTGAATTAAGTAAATATCGAGCAGACGCCAAGAAAATATATGTGAGCTTAACTGGATTTGACAGACATTCTATGTCCTAAATCTCAGATTTTTTTCATAGGAGATAAAATGATTAGCAAGAGAAAGACATCGTTATTCATCACAGGCTTTGTGTCTTGGTTCCTTATGCAGTGTAATAAATTTACAGAGACCTTATTTCTGAGCATTCCTTCATTCCTGAGTTTAATTTAGAAAAAAATAGCCAACATACTGTACAGAGAGGCAGCATTAGTTACAGCAAGCTAAAACGCTCAGATTAGCTATTAATTTATAGTATGACTAGCGTAAGTAGCCAAAGGAAAAGCGTTTGTAGGTTAAAGCTAAAAATAAGCTGGTGAGCTTTAATGTAATCAGTGATATTATTATTTTAGGTTGAAGCCCACATACATGTCTATCTGTCTCTCTGTACGGCAGAACTTTCTGTCTAACTTATTAAATGCAGTAGAATTCCTCTGGTGCATATGGACCTATCTCCAGCTCCATCTAGGAACCTCTGTAATCCAACTAGGGATCATGGAGGCCAATGGTGATTACCATTGTAAGTTTTTTTTTGAAGTGAGTTTTATAAGTGAGTTCCGATCTACTTTTTTCAAAAGAAATAACATTCTGTAAGGTTGAGAAATCAGATTGGAAAATGAGAATGAGATGAGAAATCGAAAAAAGTAGATTGGATTTGTCTTTAAATTACTCCAGCGTGTTAAAACTCACTTATACCACTTCAAAAAAAAACATATGATGGTAATCACCATTGGCATCCATGGTCCCTAGTTGGAGATGGATGGGCCCATACTGTATGCACCAGAGGAATTCTGCTGTATTTAGTTTGTGGCTTGGTATTTTCTAAATGAAATCCAGGGAGTAGGGTGCAAATGCCACTTTATTAAACTATCAATAACTAGCTAACTGTTAGGCTGGAAAGAACCAAGGGCTAGCAAAACAAACAAATATCAAGACAAGGCCATGGCATGAGAAACAAAACAGAGATACAGACTTCACAGTAAGAAAAAAAAAGTCCTAACTAAAGAGAGAATATCACAGATAACTTTCTGTAAGTTAGAAAATAAATGAGCTGAAATGCAGCTTCTTACAGCTACATACAGCATCTACGTACTTTTTTTCTTCTTCTTTCGTCTGCTCCTGTTAGGGATCGCCACAGTGGATAATTTTGTCTCCAGCTAACTCTGTCTTCCACATCTTCCCTTGTCCTTCCCTTGCCACTTCCTGCATGTCCTCCCTCACCACATCCATAACCATCCTCTTAGTTTTTCCACTTTTCCTCCTGCCTGGCAGCTCCATCTCTAACATTCTTCTCCCGATATGACCTTCATCCCTCCTCTGCACATGTCCAAACCATCTTAATCTGGCCTCTCTAACTTTGTCCCCAAACTGTCCAACAGTACCTGTCCCTCTAATATACAGTACACTCATTCCTAATTCTGTCCATTCTTGTCACTTCCAAAGCAAATCACAGCATCTTCAGCTCTGTCATATTAAACAAAAATATAAGTATGAGTGCCCTCTAGTGGCCTGGCCAGAAATTTATCATCTGACTAATTCAAACACTCTGTGGTGTAACTATTATTATGCGCTTATATTATTATAGAAATATTATTATAACTCATATTACCAGAATCCTACTGTATTTCAAATTATTTGTGTATGTGTGTGTGTGTGTGTGTGTGTGTGTGTGTGTAATGATTTCTTTGCTTGCCCTTTCACTTTCTACAAAGTGAAAGTTAGACTGTGATATTGATGGAGACACAAGCTGAAGTGAAAGCTCTATATGTCAGCAGGGTCTTTCCTGACAAATGCTGTTATCTGGACACACACAGTGAGAGAGAGAGAGAGAGAGAGAGAGAGAGAGAGAGAGAGAGAATGTGCATGTATTGTATTTATGCACCCTGGTCATGTGAACAGTTACGAGTGATCTTGTAATTTATATAATAAGGAAATAAATTGTCTGTATTCTTCATTAAATCTATTATTTCTCATTATATACCTTATTACAACTATCCATCCATGGTCAGCACTATATCCACAAAGTAAATTCCCCCATGCCTAATGAATTTATGAGTCATAGTATAGCAAGCGCATTAAGCAGCCTGATCCAGTGAGTACTGCAGATCATATGATACAGTAATTCGCCTCTTGTCAGGGCAGGATAATGAAACTAAAACTAACTGCCGGATTTAAACTGGACTAAGGTTCTGTATGGAATGGGTTTATAATAAGCTCATCAGCACAGAAAATATATACAATAAATAGTGAAATATTTACGGTTTAAGGACAGATCACATGGACATGACAGAGTTGATGCTGAGAATGATAGCACTCTCTTTGGTGTTAAGAGG
Source organism: Clarias laeviceps (assembly GCA_030014305.1). Classification (NCBI taxonomy): domain Eukaryota; kingdom Metazoa; phylum Chordata; class Actinopteri; order Siluriformes; family Clariidae; genus Clarias; species Clarias laeviceps. The sequence continues at coordinate 15,849,581 of JAQMYJ010000017.1, read as the reverse complement.
TAAGTTATATTTAGTTCAAATAATTAATTATAAATTTTTATTTTTTTTTGTATTCACTTGCTTGTTACCTGAGAAAAAGAGTCTGGTGATAGCAGGAACTGACAGGGATGTTACAAAATGTAAATGGATTTTTTTTTTTAAACAATAAAATGTTATTAAAATTGTAAATGCTGGTAAATTGTTTAATAGTTTAAATTATTATTATTATTATTATTTCTTACATCTTGTTCCTGGTCACATTGTGCATGACTCATCAGTTATTATACAACAACAACCATTATTGTTAATAATGTTGATTTTGTCATTGTTGTTGTTGTTGCTGTAGATAATGTTGATGATGTTGATGTTTGCTGTCATATTTAGGTTAATGATGATGTTGTTTGATGTTATTGTTGCTGTTGCTATTATTGATGCTACTGCTGTTGTTGTGGCTGTTGTTCATTTTATTGTTGCTGTTGAGTTATGTTGATATTATTGCTGTTGGCGTTGTTATTAATATTATTGTTGCTGCTGTAGTTCATGTTGTTGATGTTGTTTTTTGTTGTTGCTGCAATTGTTGCTGTTGTTGTTCTTGTTGTAGCTGGTGTTTTTATTGTTGTTGTTGATGTTGATGCTGTTGATGTTAACGTTGTTTGTGTTGTTGCTGTTGTTATTGTTGTTGCTGTTGTAGCTATTGATTTTATTGTTGCTATGTTAATGTTGTTGATGTTGATGCTGTTGATGTTAACGTTGTTGATGTTGTTGTTATTGTTGTTTCTGTTGTAGCTATTGTTTTTATTGTTGCTATTGATGTTATTGCTATTGATGTTAATGTTGTTTATGTTGTTGCTCTTGTTATTAATGTTATTGTTGTTGCTGTTGCTAATTTTGTTGCCATTGATGATGCTATGGATGAACTTGTCACTTCTGCACTGCAAAAAAAAAAAGTCGAATTTATGTACAGTTTCTTAAAATAACACTATGACAAAACAAAAAAAAAGTTTTTTTAAACTTAAAAGTCAAATTTTACAAAAATTTTAAGCTTGTTCTATTGGCAGATATTTCTGTTTCTTTGAAGAAATACATTCCTAAAACTAACACAATTATCTGCAAAACACAAGAAAGTTTTAATTATTATCATTATAAATTTGCTTAAAGATAAGGTTAATCATCTTATACTGTACATGGTTTGTTGTAATCATGTTTTAAGAAATTGTGGATAAATGCAACTAAATTCAAGATATTTTCATTTGCAATACTTTTTTTATTTGCCATTATGTTCAACTTGATTTGGTTGTTGTTGTTTTTAAATAGAATTAGATGGTATACTCTAGTGTTTGAGGTGTACCGTTTAGCTGCCTTCATGCTCATTTCTGATTCTCACAGTGACAGCCATGCAGCTTCGTTCTCCTCTTAGACGAACACTCAGTATGCCCTGTGAGTATGACTACGAGGCACAGGGATCCGTCGAGCAGCTCTCGCTGCAGTGGAAGAGCCCTAAGAGCCAGTTACTCTGTCATTTCATCAAGCACAAGGATTACAGGAACTGCACTCGGGGCTACTCTGCACTTTACTCACCAGGGAACATCACTCTCATCATCCACAAGGTGAAGGAGGCAGACTTCGGGAAGCATGTGTGCTCTGTGAGCAAGCGTCATGCTTTCGTGGATTATATTATTGAGCTTGTGCAGATGACAGGTATGTAACATGGACAAAATGATAAAATCATTCATAGAGTGGAGTGCATAAGTTTATGCTCCCTGCAGCTCCAAACAAATATGTGAAATAAATAGTGGAGTGTTTGTGCTGTCGTCTAAAGACTGTGAGGTCAAATGCTTGTGATACAACAGCCATCTGGCTGGGGTTCACAGAAAATTAGCCCTACTCTCAAAGAGTGAGTGAGGGTCTTCCTTCTCTGACAGTCACAGCAACACTTGTCAATCATGAGTGTCAATCATGGGTTACAATGTCCTGTGATGAGGTTTTACAAATTTTACAAATGTTTCTTGATTATAATAATATGTTAAGATGTTTTGAGTGGAAGAAAAACCAAATATCAAAGCATTTTGTTCTTCTTTAATAGATATCATCAATTTTTAGTAAGATTGGATAAGATCTATATTAATTCCAAAGGAAATTGCAGTTCTGCAGCAGCACTGAATAACACAGTGACAGACTTTAGACAGTAAACAGTAAGCTAAAACAGACACCAGTACAAAAAAATGGATAATAAGTAAAACTAAAATATAGAAGTATATATTTTAGTTATATACACTACCGCACAAAAGTTTAAGATCATTTGCAAATGTTTTTGTTTTTGTTTAGTGATTAATTTTCATCATTCTACAAAAATACTGGGGATTTCAAAACTATAAAATAACACAAATGGAATTAGGTAATTATGTATCAACAACAACAACAACAGTCAGTTGTTATTTTAAGACACAGATGTCAGTTGTTCTGGTACAGTTCTTGTAAGAACAGTATTGTCAAGTGCATTTGTGAATCAAGCACCATGATGAAACTGGTTCTTATGAAGACCATCCCAGGAAATCAAGACCAAAACTTACCAAATTTGGGAGAAGTTTGTTTAGAGTTACCAGCCTCAATAATCACCAGTTAACAAACAGCACCTCAGATTAAAGTCATTATGAAGGATTTACAGAGCATAAGTAGCAGATACATCTCAATATCAACTGTTCAGAAGGAATTATTAAATATTTTGGTGCATTCAGTACTGCTTTACAATGTAGAAAGAAATTATAATCAGGAAAGTCCATGGAGTTAAAAAGTGATCCCAAACTTTGTATATATAAAACCCAACACTGACTCATCTTCTATACCACTTTATCCTGTATTCGAGGTCCTGAAGCCCATCCCAGGAGGCTTAGGTCACAATCCATCGCAGGGCACACACACACCCATTCACACACTACGGGCAATTTGGGAACACCAATTAGCCTAACCTGCATATCTTTGGTATGAAGAACAGCTGTTCCCTTTCAAAGGCTACACTCGATGCTGCGTGAAAACGCTATGGGAAGAATTTCTCGTGACCGGTTGTGAAGCACGTGTGTGTCAAACACGCCAAATATTTTGGCATGTATAACCTCAGGCAGGTG
>JAQMYJ010000017.1:15795508-15806014 GCA_030014305.1 Clarias laeviceps | reverse complement strand
TTTCTTCTCATACATTATTAGTAATATCAAAGGGAACTTTTACTTATTTCATTCAAATTCAGAGCAAATAGGAAAAACACTCATGTAAATAACAATATCCCTAACTTATTGTGAGTAGTGTATAATGTACGTAGGAACCAAAGTGACGCGGATGTTGTTTCCTTCAGGGATGCAATAAGGGGAGCAAAATAGGCGTAGCGCAAATCGACCGTCTGTTTCGTGACTGTTGAATCTATACCTACCAATCAGATTTCTGATTCTCTGGCTCCAGCCAATAGGATTTAGAAGAAGGCGGGAAAACCGGTTGCGAAGATGCTGGCGTCATTTTGTCAACAAAGTTTGAATGGGAGAAGCAGTTAGTGCTGAATAATAAAAACAAAAAAAATGTTTATAAGTTTACAGAGCCGGTTTTGGACCAGGAGCTAGTTATCAGATGTTAAACAAGGTATTTATTAAGGGTTAAGCTAGTAACGCAGAGATGAGTCAACCGAGGAACGTCAGGAATCAATGTGAATCAAACCAGAGAGTTCGAATAAAAGACGGAGGACAAATATTAATTAGAAGAACACAGAGAAAGCAGAGAGAGATGCGGGTTTTAGCCGAGAGGAACCCGGCGGTGGTGGCAGTCGGCGCATGGGTCGAGACTGGAGAAGAGGGGCAGGAACATCCTGCGGTAAGTAACTTAAAAACACACGAAGCCCTTTAGTAGTGCCCTTTAAGAGGAAGGATTGAGTTTGGGAGTCCATTTAAAGGGGCAGTAGTTGTTTTATTATTATTATTTCTTATCTTGAAAGATATTTAGATTCATTCACTCATTATCAGTACCACTTTATACTGTATACAGTCTCGCACAGGGCCTGAAATCTAGCCCAGGGCATGAGGCAGGGTACACGCTGGACAGGTTGCCAATTCATCGCAGGGCACACACACATACGGGCAATTTGGAAACACCAATTAACCTAATCTGCATGTCTTTGGACTGTGGCAGGAAACCTGGAGAACCCAGAAGAAACCTACCATGCACTCCACGCACACAGCCTGGAGGCAGGAATCAAGCCCTGATCCTAGAGGTGCAAGGCGACAGTGCTAACCACTAAGCCCCTGTGGATATGTACTTTAATGTAATAAAAAAAAACAGTCATAGTCTCAGCAAAAGTTTATTACCTTGCTGAGAAATACCATTTAGAAAAATGACTTCTAGTTAGGAAAGCTTTTTTGCATTTAGTTGTAACTTAGAAACTGAAGATCTCAAAGGAGTAGCTTCGTGAACATGAGCGGGAATCACTCAAACGTTTTGGAGACTCGCAGCATGGCTACGGGAAAGAGGAAGTTAACGTTTGACGCAACATAAAAATCCCTTGTAACACCAAAGTCGAAAAAGTGTGAAGCAACAAGAGGACTGCCATGACGCCATGGCAACAGCTATAGCCGTTTCATGTAATGGCAAGCAGTCGTCCATCTCCATAGTGATGTCTGTACCCTCTTAGCAAATCAGAGGGCAATTCGTAAGCAATTAATGTTACCTGTGGCCTAACTATACCAAATTTCTGGCTCTTCCTGGTCTTTGTATGGGCTATGTTTTAACATTTCGAGCTACAAATTAAAATCATAAAGATGTGTATCTTTTACAATCTCTTCTTTTCTGCCAGGTCCGCGCATTGCTCACAGAGGAGCTGCTTGAAGAAACCCGCAGAGCGAAGGAGGAGAGCCTGCGCCAGTTTCAGGATGCGGTGCGCAGACGGGTATCCGAGCAGACACGGATACGGAAACAACAGCAGCTAGAGAGGTTTTCCAAAACAGTAAGCAAATACACATATCTTGTTTTATACAGGATAACCCAAGTAAATACAAAATGCTTTTTTTTTTTTTATTAAAGGGGAAAAAAGCTGTCCAAACCTATCTGACCCTACAGTATGTGAAAAAGTAATTGACTCTCGCTAAATCATGAACTGTTATTTTTGGAAAGCTAAGTTCAACTTTACTTGCCACACTTTACTGCCAGACCTGTCGAATCAAGAAATCACTTAAATTGAATCTGTCTTTGAAACAGATTTGAAACAGTCATACATGGTGGTGGAGATGGTAGTGTGATGGTCTGAGTCCGCTTTACAGCTTCAGGGCCTGGACGACTTGCCATAATTGATGGAACCACGATTCTGCGCCCTACCAGAACATTTTAAAAGAGAAAATCCAGCCATCAGTTTTGTTACCTCAAGCCCTTGGGTTATGCAGCAGGACAATGATCGTATCTGTAACACACCAGCAAGTCCATCTCTGAATGGCTTAACAAAGTTAAGGTTTTGGAGTGGCCTAGTCAATGTTCGGACTTAAATCCCATTGAGATGCTGTGGCAAATAAACTGGCCTTAAACAGGATCGAATTCTGCAGAGAAGAGTGTGTCAAAATTCCTCCACAGCAAAGACACATTGTCTGTTATCGCAAATGCTTGATTGCAGGTGTTGCCAAGGGTGGCACAACCAGTTATTTGATTTTGGAGAAATTACTTTTTCATGTAGGGCCAGGTATATTTGGACAACTTTTTTTCCCTTAATAAATGAAATCATTATTTTAAAACTGCATTTTGTATTATGTTTATGTAATATTAAAATTTGTGACAAATTAGCAAAAAAAAAAAAAAAAACAGGCAAATACTTTTTCACAGTACTGTACACCCATACTGCACAAATCCATATTGTGAATTAATTGTTTTTACTGACATCAATGTTCATGAAATAATTATTAATAAATGCTTCATAAATTTTTGCTTTAACCCTACAATACAACAGAATTATTATTTTTATTACTTATAATTTATTATAATCAATTCATTATTTACAATACTAAATTTTATCACGTTAAATATGGAAGTTAAGATGAATCCACTAGCCATCTAGAATAGTCAGTGTACGTTACGTGCAGAACGCATCCCGGTTCTTTAATCATTACACTACCTCATGCTAAGTGTAGATGACCCATTTATTTCTGCTGACTTTTCGAAATCGGCGCGTGTGAATGGAAAATACAAATAAATACAAAAGCCGTGATGTGCTTAACATGAACTTGTTTATGATCTAAGTGATAAAAGCAGTGATAAAGAAGTGATAACAGACACCCATTATGTCATTTATGGTTTGTTTGCAGGCTGAAAGTGAGCGTCGAGTTTTCCAAAAGAGCAACGACACCACCCGGCATCTCACACTTCTTCACAAGAGTCAACTTCCGTCCTGGCCACAAGGGGAGCTCTCTAAGTCCAGCCAGAATGCACGCTGGGTCATGGCTCAAGAGCTCAAGGTGGCCGGCAGTGATGATGATGATAACCAGCACAGACATCAGGTATTATCAAGATTATTATTTTTTTAGCTCTGCACATCATCAGCCTTTCTAATTCCACTTGCTTTTCATTTCTCTATCTTTGCTTTTCCAGATTAGCAAAATCATGAAGCAGGTGAGACACAGACTGGCCGCATGCCAGACCGTCCAAGAGGGTGAGGACTTATCTGAGCTCCCAGGAGGAATATGGAAAGTGTCTCCAGCTAAAGATGTAAGTCTCACTCTCTTAATCTCTGACATGTCTGTGTTATATTTTTCTGTACCCGCGTTGTGATGTTTCATTGTAGAAGACTGTCAGGAGAACAATGGAAGACGATGAGGATGGGCTTGAGGAGGAAGAAACGCAGTGCCATCAGCCGCTTTGTGTGCAGAATAGCAAGTCGGTGACTTTTCACAAGGATGTGGTAAGAATAGTTGGCGAACAGCACATTTTGAATTGCTTTATTCCTCTGATACTGCAGTACTATTTCAACATTCTATTTTTAATTAATTACATATTTTTTTAGCAGCTTATCATTACATTTACACTGTTATCACTTGTACTCGGCCAAAATGCAGTATTGGTGCTGATTTTATTTTTGTTTATGTAATATAAAACAGAAAATGTGTGTGCCAAAAAAGACACTTCTGAAGTTTATGCAACATCTTGCTTTCCAAAAAATTAAAAGTTGCTAACTTTAGCCGTTTTGGAGAGATGATTTTATATGTGCCCAAAAAATGTGCCATTTTTCAGCTTTATACTGTCTCATTTTAAACAATAATAATAAAAAATGAAAAGTATTAATATTTCTTTATGAGTATTGACACTAAAATTGGTGTAAGCTTTTAGAACCATATGACCTGTAAAATTGTTGCTTAAAATAAAGCATTCTGTACAAAATTAAGGATTTTCCCCCCACGATACTACCAACAGTGGTTTTGTTTAAATGCTCCAAATTAGACACACCTTATGTGGCCATAAAACATTGAAAACTATAGTTTATTCAGTTAAAATTGCTTTTTGTAATTCCAATAATTATTGTTAACACATATACCATTAGAATTCCAAGACAATTCAGTGCTTAGCATGAGAGATGGTTTTTGGTAAAAGCTTAAAAACAAAAAAAAATATCCAAGTGTAGTGTTTTTAACAGTGTCATATTTATGTTGCAATGTCTTAACAATGGTGCATTTTAGAATAAAACACTTTTCCAGGTTTATGCCTTTTCATGTGAAATCTGAATTGACCAAGTTTCATCTGAATGAGAATTAAGGTCATTGAAAATTTTGAATTTTGTTTTGCTTTTTGAATGTGATAAAAATATAAATGTGTATGCATACTTACCAAAAATATAAAAACCTGATTCAGAATTCAGTACATTTAGGTCGTCAGATGACTTCATTTTATTGCCACCTAGGGTTGCTGAGTCTAGACCTGACCAACTGAAGCAACCCCATATCATAACACTGCCTCCAGAGGCTTATACAGTGGGCACTATGCATGATGGCTGCATTGATTCATGTGCTTCCTTTCTTACCCTGACACGCCCATTGGAATAGGATCAATCTGAACTCATCAGACCATTTGACCTTTTCTGTTTTTGCTCCAAAGCCAAATCATTATCCTCCCTAGCAAATTAGAGACAACAAGTGGTTTTCTTCTGGACAGTTGTTTGGTCCCAATCCTGTGAGTTCTCATTACACTGTGCTTGTGGAAATGCAGTTCAGCACTATCTTTCCAGGTTTTAATAATGCCCTGGACAGTTCTTGCCCCAATTCCACTCACTGTAATGTTTTCTTTGTTTAATACAGGCCAATAATTTGACCTTTTTGGAATGGTGACCTTTTTTTGGCCATTTAATGTAGTTTCATTATTTTTTCTAGTCCACAGATGGAAAAAAAAAAAAAGCTGTGATTAAAAATTAAGCTGTGTCTTCACACAGAAAAGGAGATGTGAGAAAAGCTGACGGAACTAGAATTACAAAAATGAAAAAAGTATATAGTAGGTTTTCCAGGAAGTTCTGTATGTGAACGTGTGTCTGGCTGCACGATTTCGATTACATCATTCTTGTTGCTCTTGGGAACATTCAAACGGTGTCTGCTGAGTAGGAAACTTGGACATGGGTGGAAAAATGGATGGATGTACACACATTAATTAAAGATGTATCTAAAGATTATACATTACTAAGATATTGTTTTGTCTACTGTAACTCTAAGCATGTGTGGCTTTAAAGAACGTTTCATTGAGTTCTTTAACCCTGTGTTTAATGGTCAGGTGTATGAAAAGGAATTGAAACAATCACAACTCAAAAGCATGGACGATACTAATCAGGTGCTGTGGCCGAGAGAGGACCAAGAAGAGGAACAGAAGAGACAGGTGAAAATGTGCACATGTGCACTTCATATTTAACTGTGATCCCTCTGTGGAACAGTTTCACTTTTAAAGAGCAACTCCAGCCTTTGTCCCCTTTGTTTAAACACCAGCTGGGGTTAACTGATAAAGTACCAAAGTTCTTGCGCCCTTGGATAAGCTTAACAGTCTTTTTTTTTTTTTTTTTTTTTAAGAAAGTATAACAGGACATTCACTCAACATTGAATGCTAAAGCAAACCTATGGGGTTCAAGAAAACTGATTACGCTTTTACAAAACATCTTTAAGAAGTTTGGGATTTACATGGCAGATAAATTCCACATTTACAATAGTTTCAATAGTGTGAATTTTTTTTATCTCGTTCTCCGAGGACACTTAGATGTCATAGTGGGATATTCTGGGCCCGCAGCATGACTTCAAGGTTCCGTAGTAGCACACTTCTGTAACGTTATATTAATGAAATTCACATTTAAAACTTGGAAGTTTAGTTTTTAAAAAGTTAGTTCTTTCGACATCAACAAACAAGAGACTCAGAACTCATTCTCCCAAATGTCAACATCATCTTGTACAGAAGAGGATTGGGACCACCATAAAATGTTCTATATATTTCTTAATAGACTTCAATCTAAGAATTCTTACTTGAATCTCAGAACTCAGACTTTTTTTCCTTAGTTTTTTTACTTTTTTTTCCTTCAGACTTTCATTTCAGAAAGACTTTTTCTCAGAATTTTTGCCTTCATTTTTTGAATGCAGACTTTTTTTCACAGAATGCAGACTTTTTTTCTCAGTTTGCAGTCTTTTTTCTCAGAAGGCAGACTATAATTTCAGAATTCTTACTTTAATCTCAGAATGTAGAATTTTAGTACTCAGACATTTTCTCAGATTTTTTTTTCTGACTGAATTTTTATTTTTTTTCCCCTCAGAATTCTTGACTGTAATCTTAGAAAGACTTTTTTTCTCTGACTTTAATCTTAGATTTCTGCCTTTAATTTCAGAATGTTGTGTTTTCACAGACTTTTTTTCCCTCAGAATACAGCCTTTAATTTCAGAATACTAACTTTAATCTCAGCATGTAGAATTTTAGTATTTAGAATTTTTTCCTCAGATTTCTGACTTTAATCTTAGATTTCTGCCTTTTAACCCAGAGTTCTGACATTAAAGTCAGAATTCTGAGAAACAAGTATTTTTTCACAAGGATTTTGGCCACCATAAACAATTATTTGATCTCAGAATTAGAATAAATTCTAAGAAGATTCTGAGGAAAAAAGTCAAATAATTGGTTACAGTGGCCCTAATCCTCTTTAATTTTGGGACGGTTTTTGTTTAGTTTAGTTTTAATTAGCGATCCAACAAATTACGCTTTTTTCATGTCCTTAAAACATTTTTTTAAATGACAAAGCAGGATGTTGTTATTTCCGTGTTTCATATCTTTATTACACATCTAAATTTTAATTGTGTTTCAGTATGTGTAACAATACTATAATTTCAAGACCAACAGCCACTTGAAGCTTTTGTTTTATTCGTACAGAGACGTTCTCAGTTCTTGCTGTATCGCCGTCTTTATATGGACATCGAGCGAGAGCAGGTGAAGGAGCACCAGAGACAAAAGAAACATCTGAGGAGAATTGCTAGGTGTATACTCAACTTCATTCATACACACACACACACACACACACACACACACACACACTCTCACACACGCTAAATGCTTTGGTGCAGGCTCTGTATTGTTGTCATGGTAATTGTTCACAGTTTTAAACTTGACAGAAAAAGCACTACAACTGCAAATTTATTCTGACACTTAATTAGCCTGGAAAATGTAAAATTCAGATAGGAAGCGTTTCAGTTGTCCGGGGAACATTCAGACACATTCAGATTCTAACGTTAAAAACTGTTGTACAGTAAAGTGTTTGTCTTTTGGCTAGTCACATTATCAAGAATGAGTATTTATCATACAGTTAATCATTTATCCTTCTTCTCTTTTTTTTAATCATCCTCCCTAAGTTTCCATTAGGTGTTTTATTGTTCAGTAGGACAGGAAGATCTGATTCATATGTTTCCTCTGTGGTGTGCTTGCAACATAGTTTTCCCACAACAACAATTTGTTCGAACATAAAAACAAAAAATTAAGTAACCAATATTATAATAGACACTCTGAAGATGCTTTTACATTTTGTTTTTATCCACATAAAAAAAAGAATAATAATTAATTTGAATGAAAATTAAAGTAAGTATTAACTGGAACGTTTATACAGAGGATCACTCATGTTGCCTTTTCTTTAGAATTAAGGCAGATAAGGAGCAACAAAGGTATGAGGAGGAGAAGAGGATGGAGCATGCCCAGCGGCAGGACGAGAGAAGGACCGAGTTGGCCGAGAGGGAGCGCCTCATACTGGAGCGCCTCAGGCTGGAGGAAGAGGAGCAGGCGGAGGAGAAGAGGAGAGCACAAGCGAAAAAATCCAAAGAGAACACAAGGTTGAGCTGCTAAGAGACTCTGCTTGGTTCCTTTTTCTTTGTTCCCTAGTATAAGATACACTACATAAGTTGACCTCATTTAAAAAAAATAATAATAATAATAATAATTTATCTATTAAAAAAACCTGCGAAAAGGTATACACTTACAAAGCATTTGTGGGTTTCTCAATATGATTGAGGGTGAATAAGAGGTGGAGTACTCATTCATTCATCCTTAGTAACTACCTGGTCAGGATTGAGGTAGTTTAAATTTGCTTACAAGTTTTACAAACATCCCTATGTTAAACAAATCTATCTTTTTTTTTTTTTTTTTCAGATTTTTTTTTTTTTTTTTTTTTCCAATCGTCCCAGAGTAGGAAATAGCACCTAAATGGCCAAAGATTCTCATAATGATTCCATTTTGGTCCTACTTTCAAGAGTAGAAGTAGGAGCTATTTATCAAGATTCTTAAAATAGGAAATCATTCCTATCTCCACTAAAATTTAGGAGCGCTCTGGAGGTGTCCTAACTGGTTAGGAGTAGCAAGGAAATGGCGTATAGGCAGAGATGCCCGCAGAGGAGAGACGTTGTAGTTACAATGAGTGACACAGAGCTCATAAAACAAACGTTTGGACAAAAATGGAATACAGTGACACAGCGGACAGTGTTGGATATAATAAATTAAATTACAGCACAGATCATGTGCAGATTCATACTTTTCCCCACCATGTATGAAATAAATGAAAAACAAGCTGCATTCATAGAGTTGTGGGCATCATCCATGAAACACACATAAAAATTATTATATTTCTATATACATTTTATATACTTATATATTAAATTATTTGAATGTAAACGACTGCGGTTGTTTTTTTAGATTCTCTGTTATAAGCAGCGTTTTACTACTTCATTAACATGACGTAACCCAGTGTTTCACACTTCTTAGGGGTACGTAAATAGGGGCTTTAAACAGTTATGAGTAGGGCAGTCTGATTATGCAGCAAGTCACACATCTAGAAGTTGTAAAGCTTTCACACAACTGCCGCTGATTTCACTATTTTGCTTTTCCACCGTTTAAAACTACGAAAACCTTTTTTCTCTCTCGTGTCGTAAAAAGTGTTGTCACACGCTTTCCTTGGTACAGTCTTACTCCTCGCTGAGAAAAAGAATAGGACACTTTATAAATAACATTTATGTCCTACTCTGAGTTAGGAATATTTTCAGTACTAAATTAATTTTGAGCCTGATTCCTGAGAGTGATTCTAAGATGCGTAGTAAATACAGGCCCTGATTTATTTATTTATTTTCGTAGAATTTGAACATTTTCTCAGAATACAGACTTTTATCCCAGAATTCAGACCTCTGTCCTCAGCATACAGACATTAATCTCAGAAATTTTTTTTTTCTCAGAATTCAGACGTTAATCTTAGAACCCAGACTTTACTCTCGGAGCTCATTTCTTACTTTTTTCTCAGAATTCTAACTTTAATCTTAAAACTCAGACTTTTCTCAGTTTTCTGACTTTTTTTTCCTCAGAATTCTAGCTCTAATCTCAGAACTCATACTTGTTCTGGGCCCATATTTAAAAGCATCTCAGAGTAGGAAATCATTCCTAAGTGCCAAAATTCTGGTCCTACTTTTATGAGTAGGCATAAGAGCAATTTATCAACATTATTAAAATAAGAAATCCTTCCTACATCCACCAAAATGTAAGAAATCACTGAAGATGTCCTAATTGGTTAGGAGTAGTGGGGAAATGGTGTCTGTGCAGAGGTGTGCGGTAGAGAGGCGTTTTAGTAACAATGAGTGACACTGAGCTCAAAATAAGATTGGCGCGGAAACTAAAAACTTTTTTTTTATATACACATATGCAATTTACTCAAAACACTTTAGATAAATATACAAGTTCCTACATAAATATGATTATGTTAATGTGTGTGCCATGGATGATTCCCACAACTCCATGAATGCAGCTTGTTTTTCATTGATTTCATGCTGCTTGGTTGGGAAATGTATGAATCTGCGCATGATCGGTGGTGCTGTAAGAGCAAAGTTTGATTTATTCTTTCTGACATTGTTGTCATCTGTCACTGTTTCAAAGTCAAAACTTTAAGCCACCTACTACTCACATAAATATTTCTTAATGTGTTAACGAAAAAACAAAGGTTAAAAAAAAAAAAAAAAAGTATTCTGTTTTCGCCCAAGCGTTTCTTTTATGAGCTCCATGTCACACAGACTTTACTAAAAGAACTATTTAAACATCTCTCCTCCGCACATCTAGAATAGAATAGAATGCTTTTTTATTGTCACTGTACACATATACAATTTACATTATATACATGTACGATGAGATTAAGAGCATCTCACTACTTA
>JAQMYJ010000017.1:15783355-15795408 GCA_030014305.1 Clarias laeviceps | reverse complement strand
GGCTAAGGCAATGGCATCCTCTGTGGATCTTTTTGTGCGATATGCAAACTGGTAGGGATCAAAATTTGGGGGGAGGTGTTCCTTGATGTGACAGAGCACCAGTCTCTCAAAGCACTTCATGATTACCGGAGTGAGAGCCACAGGACGATAATCGTTCAGGCTGGTGATGGGAAACTTCTTCGGTACTGGGATGATTATGGCAGATTTTAGACATGATGGAATAACTGCCTGGGCTAAAGAGAGGTTGAAAATTGCAGTGAAAAATGAGGGCAAGCTGGGGGGCACATGCCCTAAGCACCTTGCCAGGTACTCCGTCTGGGCCAGCTGCCTTCCTGGGATTCACTGCTAGGAGCACCCGTCTGACATCATGCTCCGTTACTATGAGTGGAGTAGTGCAGAAACCAGATGGGGGTGGAGGAGGGAGTGGGAGCAGGGCTGGAGTAGATGAGTACCGCTGTTGTTCCTTTTCAAAGCGAGCAAAGAAGCTATTTAGCTCCTCTGCCAGTGGCGCACTCAGGTCTCCTGTTGTCACATCACAGTCTCTATAGTTAGTGATGTCACGAATGCCCTGCCACACCTCTCGTGTATTGTTGCTGGACAGATGGGACTCTAATCTCCTCTTATGGTCCGTCTTGGCTTTTTTGATACTTTTTTTCAGGTCGGCTCGGATAGCTCTGTACAGGTCTCTGTCGCCTGATCTGAAGGCAGCATCGCGGGCTTTGAGGAGTCTGCGGACCTGGCTGGTCATCCAGGGTTTCTGGTTTGGAAAAACACGGATGTTTTTATCTACAGTCACATTCCCAATGCAGAACTTGATGTAGTCTGCATTGAGAATGTGACTGTAGATAAAAACATCCGTGTGGATGTTTAGATAAAAACATCCGTGTTTTTATCTCTATCTGAACACCATTTCCTCGCTACATTTAACCAGTTAGGACACCTTCCAGAGCTCTCCTACATTTTGGTGGAGATAGAAGTGATTTTCTATTTTAAGAATGTTAATAAATTGCTCTTACACTTTTGGTCCTACTTTTAGGAGTAAGTGTATCACTGAGAATTTTTGGCCACTTAGGAGCGATATCTTACTCTGAGATGTTTAGTACTGTAAATACAAGCCCTGATGTGGTTTAAATTTGTTTAACAAACAAAAGTTTTACAAACATCCCTGTGTTAAACATCTTTAAACATGCTTAAATAGAAACATTTTTCTAGTTTATTTCACGCTCACTTCACGTTTAAACTCGTATGCAGATATTTGGAGCATAAATGATTAGCATCCTTTTTTTTTTTTTTTTATCTTAGGTACGTCGAAGCTTTGCGAGCTCAAATAAAGGAGAAGCTGAAGCAGGAGAAAGTCAAGCTTCCTCCACTCTGCTGCTGTGGGGAGAGTTTTTGGGATTCGCACCCTGAAACTTGCGCCAACAACTGCGTCTTCTACAACAACCCTAAAGGTAAGCACCAGACACAACCGTAATAGCTGACTCATCATGTAGGTCCTTGGTCTTGAAAACTATAGTGTATTAAACCTCCACTGCTGTCAGTGCTGCTGTGCTGCACTTTTTAAGCACTTGTGACCAATCAGATTCAAGAATACAGCATAAGCCCTATCTGCAACTAATCCAGCTGCTTTCACTGCTGTGCTTTCTAGTGAAAATGATACGGTTGATTTAAGGTCGCTGCTGTGTTTCCGATTCATACCACAAGCACAACCTCAACTAAACATAACACCACAAGTATTTCACAATCTCCTGTGAGGTTAGCGTTGTTAAAATAGCTCTGGTTACTGCATATAAGTACAGGTGCTTGACCTTTGTCCTCCACAAAGCCATGACCATAATGAAGGTTTGTGAAGTAACTGTTGTGACATTCCTTGCAGCTTACGCTCAGGCTCTGCACTCGGTCCTTCTGAGCTGCGAGCTGAACGAAGGTGGCGCTGGACTCGGGGACTTCCCACGGAAAATCGTCCGCACCTTGACACACCACAGCTAACCCGTATTTTATTTCTTTTTATGCAAGGACGACAGACAGTTTTCCTCTTTACAAATACCTCAACATGGAATGATGAAGAAATGTTTGTTAGGAAATTTGATTATTATTTTTGTAAGCGTGTCTTTAATTTCTATTCATTATTAGAGAGCATGATCTTGATCTTGTTTGTCAGGAATGAAATAAAATTGTTATTTGCTCCATTTCTTCTTCTGTCCTGCTTTATTGATTGCGTTTGTAATTGATAGTTGTCCACTTATCAGAATGCCCAAGTAACCTTTGGTCACCTGTGTGAGCACCCTACAAATGCATGCTTCGACACTGCAAGTGAGTGCTCGACCCTCCGCTAACTCTGTGATAACCATTTGCTGCCTGAACTGCAGCCTGGGTCAATACAACACCAGACTGAAGTCCACATGGAAATTCTTTATTAGATCCAGACTGCCGTTGAGGAAGTTGCCCTTTCCCCTAGACTTCTTTCCAGTCATGAACACAGATTAATCATACAGACACACGGTTTAACCAGAAGGTATGATCATGAATAGGCAGAATAATGCATGAATAATAGAAATTATAAAAGCAGTTCCATGTTTCAAAAATAAGCAGGGTTTTGCCAAGTTAAAAAGCAAGAGTTAGTATAGGCGGCATGGTAGCATCGTGGTTAGCACTGTGAACTCGCACCTACAGGAGGGTTGAGGGTTCGATTCTCACCTCCAGTCCAGGTGGGTTTCATCTCACAGTCCAAAGACATGTAGTATAGTCTAATTGGCCTATAGTGCGCAAGTGTGTGTTCTTGCGTGCCCTACGATGGTCTGGCCCCGTGTCCATGGTGTACCCGCCTTGTGCCCTAGTGAGGTAATGTATTTTCATTTAATTACAAGATCATTATCCTCATTGCTCATTCCCTACAAGAAACCTCTTGTAGGGAATGAGCAACTGATGATGAGTGTCATCGCAGCACGCTCAAGTTCTTTCTTTCAAAGTTTAAAGGTTCAAGTTAGAAATTAATTAATGAATCAATAAATAAATAAAATTCTAATTAAAAATACAAAAACGAGACAAAATAAAAAATTTATAATTGTAATAGTTTTTATTATTTGGCACGTTACTGTTTTGTTATGTGACCCTATGAGACCATACACAGCAATATTTATGATAGTTTTCTAATACCATTTCTGAAATCCTATAGAGACCTGCAATAAGTTAGCGCACCCTGTCGTGCCATAGCCATCCCAGGACCTTCATGACTGTACCTCCTCTCATTTTAAGCGTCAAACTTGGGACCCATTTAAGATCAATCCATCAAAGAGCTGTCTGATCACATGGTTCAATAGAAGTGATTAGACATGAGAAAAATCTGACCTTTTGAACAAAGCAGTTAAGATGGTCAGAATCACAGATTTAACACTCGAGGAGGTAAATAGTGAGCAAAAAAAATTTCAGTATTAAATATTCTGAATATTAAACATTTACTTTAACATTTTTACAATTCTAAAAAAAAAAAAGTTTCTTTTTCAATTTGAAGGAAAATAAGTCCCCAGATTTTTCACTATGGCCTAATACATTTGTGGTTGTCACTGTACATACAGTAGACACCAATCAGCTATATCATTGAAGCCACTGACACTGGAGTGAATAACATTGATTATCTTGTTACAAAGACAGCTTTGAATGGGTGATCAAATAAATAGTCTTAGATTCTTCAAAGTTGATGTGTTAGAAGCCGGAGAAATGGGCAACAGTAATGATCAGGAGAAACAGCATACATAATGTAAAATGCAAATTATTAATTTTTCTTTATGAGAATTGATACTAAAATTGGTGTATGCTTCTAGAGCCATATGACCTGTAAAAATTGTTGCTTAAATTGGTTTTTGGTAAAAGCTTAAAAAGCAAGTAGTGTACGTAACCGTGTCAAATTCATGTAGCTATATCTTAACAATTTTCCATTTTAGAATAATACACTTTTTAGGTTTATGTACTTTCATGTGAAATCTAAATTGGCCATGGATAAATGGCAACCCAGTCTGAATGCTCTGTGCGATGTTCTGTTCAGCGTTGTTGTGCACCAAGTACAGACAACAGTATTTCCTCTGTGTTATTTCAGCATGTTAATCACTGCAGAAAAATGTTCAGGAATGGTTCGAGGAACATGACGAAGGTTTAATGTGTTGATTGGCCTCTAAATTCCATAGATCTGAATCTGACTGAGCATCAGTGTGACATGCTGAACAAACAAGTCAGATCCATGGAGTCCCAATATCACATCCTATAGGAATTAACAGATCTGATTTTGACGTCTTGGTGCCAGATGACAAGTGTCAACTGGTCAGAGCTGTTTTGGAGGCACAATGAGGACATAGACAACATTACATTACATAAGTTGCTTGAATGCTATGACTGATCAGTGTGTAGCCATACCATATGACCACCCACTTAATATTGAGTAGCCTGTCTTTTGCAACCAAAGTTGTAATGACCTCCATATTCTGACACCTTTCTATTGAAACCAGCATTAACTTTTTCAGCAATATTTTCCATAAAAATTTCAAGTTAAGAAGTTCAATAACTTAAGCCGTCTTGGAGAGATTTAATATGTGCCCCCAAAATGGCCATTTTTCAGCATTGTACTGTCTCACAATCATAATGTAAAATGCAAATTATTCATTTTTCTTTATGAGAATTGATACTAAAATTGGTGTATGCTTCTAGAGCCATATGACCTGTAAAAATTGTTGCTTAAATTGGTTTTTGGTAAAAGCTTAAAAAGCAAGTAGTGTACGTAACCGTGTCAAATTCATGTAGCTATATCTTAACAATTTTCCATTTTAGAATAATACACTTTTTAGGTTTATGTACTTTCATGTGAAATCTAAATTGGCCAAGTTTCATCTGAATTGCAATTAGTATAATTTAAAGATCTGAATTCAAAAAAAGTTACAGACTCTACATAAAAATGGCATGAAATTGTATTTAGCAAATGTTTCTTTTTATCTGATAAAAATATTTATATGTATGCATATTTACAAAAAAAAAATGAAGCATGGATTATGAAAAATGGTGCTTCACATAGATGAGACACCTTTTAGCACCAAATACCATGTTTGAATGTTATGACTGATCGGTGTGTGTAGAGAGAGAGAGAGAACTCTAAAGAGTTAACCCGGCGACAGGTGACGTCATGGCAGACGATCACACGTGTGCGCTCGTGTAAGGGAGGGTGTCTTTTTTTCTTTCTTTTTTTTCTTTTTCCATACATTTTTATCGATTTTATTTTAGACTCTCCTGTAAACACGGGACAGATTTAACACTCATGTGATGCGCTGAAGACGGAGCGACCGAGCGGGTATTAATAGGCGGCAGATTTTTTACCGAGCGCACACAGTAAACATGGAAACCGTCCGACATTCCGAGTGTTTACTGAAATTTCCGGGTCGGAAAACAATCCAAGGAAACATATCCCGACTATAGGGCTTTTAATAATTTTAGATACAAGCTGCAGGTTTTTATTATTATTCAATCCGAACCAGATCTGATCAGGATTTTTTTTGTATATATAGTTTTTTATAGATATTTTATACTCCGTGCATATTTATATAAAAGCTGCGTTTTTATTTATCTCTTTGTTTTTACTCAAGAAATCCTCAAAAGCACTAAGCGTTTTTTTATTACTAAAACAAAACTAAAGATCTGCAAACATGAGATCATCTTTAGCTCCAGGAATTAGATTGATCACATCTTTCTCCAGAGACAGCTGGTGAGTGGATCGTCCTTTTCTTTCTTTGTTGTCTTTGCTTCCTTTCTCTTCTATTTTCTCAAGCAGGAGGACACTGAAGACGAAGACTGTCCTGAACCTTTAACATCAATGTAATTAATTGTCAGCTATGTTGATCTTTATAATCAGGGACAGGAATGAACATGTGAAGAGGTTTTAGTTCTGAATTGTTGAAAACATTATTTCCAAGAGAACAAGTCATTTTAAGAAATCATTAATGTTTCTATTTTATCATACTGCACAAACTGAGAAGTATGAAAACATGATACATGACATAATGATGCCAAAGAGGCGGATCTTAAAATGTTTTTTTCTTCAGTTGCAAAAAGTTGCGTTCAAACTGCAGGCAAAAGTGGATCTGATTTTGTTTAGTTTTTTCAATAAATCAGTTTATACAACACAGTTTTTTTAAATTTTGATTCCATATCCAGATGTGATTTCTTTTTTTCTTTTTTGCAACGTGAGCTGAACATCTGAACACATTGCAAAAAATAAAACTTGCAGTCTGAACGCAGCATTTTGTACCTAAAGAGAATATTGTTTTAAGCTCCAGCATCTGAGTAGCTTATTTGTTATTATCAAGCTTTTCAGGGATATGTTACATGACATAATAATGGCAAGTAGGCAGAGCTTAAAACGATATTTTCTTTAGGTGCAAAAAAGTTAATTATGAGAAATTTTGACTTGGAGGATGATGGTAGTATGAAACTTACTAGCTGTCTTCAATCTGACCTATAACTGATACAAGTCCAAACAGATATCGCTCATAAACTGACCCATATTTGTAGTGTCACATGTGATGTGCTCAAACTTACTGTATAAAGGGCATGTTTGCATCAATATAGTGTTTTGATTGTCTGTATATCTTTCAACATAGAGCTGTTTTACCTTTTTGTGACTTTTGCCTGCAATGTAAACATAGCCTGTTTGGCTGGATAGAGGAAAACTATCTAAGAAACACTTTTCTGTTACATTTTTTTTTTTACAACTACAGCTCTTCCAAAAATCATAAAAATAATAATAATACATAAAGACATAAAGATTGTTTCTGAAGTCTCTTGCATTTAGAAACAATAAACCTCCGTGATTAAGTCATACACAGAGATTCTAACCTACAAAAATCACTTTATAATAAGTGCAGGAGCTGTTAATGTGAGCCATGTGACGGAAGGAAGGCTGCTTTTACAGTATATACAGACTACTGTGTTAGAAAGCCCTGGGTCGCTTCCAGTCAGGAAATGTAAACAGGTGAGTGCAGAAGCTGAAGCGTGCAAGCGGTTAGCTGATTTCCTGTACTGAAGACAGCATTCAAAACAACATACTAATGCCGAAAAGAGTGTGTTAATATAGTACATCATATCTGAGGACTGTTTTCTAATCTAACATAAATATATAGTCAAAAGGCATGCTTCCAATCTGTACTGTATATAGAAACAGAGCTACAATCAGGAACCCTACACCTACTCTTGCCTATATTGTAAACATTCAAAAAGTAAATAGGTCAAAGAAGGAAACAAACTGTAGTTATAATCATTTTAATATGAAACTGTGGTCATCTGTTTAAATGGTAGATCCAAGTCCAAGCAGAGGTGATAATAGGCACCAAACTCTTGAATTCACGTAAAAGTATCTTATGCATTTAAACAAATCCTCTGGGAACATTTTGGTCAAATCCTTCAGTCTAGTCTTAATGCTACTGTCATGTCCATCTCAGAAAAATTTAACCACACGGAGGAATTTATGATCATGTGATGCTCATTTCCATCAATACAGTTTCTGTTGTGTTGTGTATGCAGTGGTCATAAGATAAAATTAGTATTTTTCAAACAAATTTTCCATTTGAGTATCTGTTGAAGCAGAAGGGATGACATGGAACAGACTTTAAAGGAATAACAGAATAGTTCTTTCTAAAACGATTCCAAACTAGAAGCTAAGCCCATAAATACACAAAGGAACCCTTGAAGAACCTTGTTTGGACAGAGCATGGTCCAAGATTTAAAATAAAGACTTTTTCCTCACTTCACACTGATTTTAGTTACTGATGGTAATTTAGTGTGTGTTCATCAACAACCCAATGTGGGGAAATGACATACAAAACAAAAGACCAACTACAGTGCCTACAGCTTTTTTTTCTAATCTTTCAAATTTTAGCTAGCAAGATAGATAATGCTATTGATACAGATTTACTAAATGCTGATGCGCAGTTGAGAAGCTAGCTGATGCTAAGTACAGTGTGTTTGTCAAGGCATTTTTATGTAGCATCTAGCTTCAACCTGTGTGGATTATATCATGTGTGAGCTATTATGCTAGCTGTATTTCTGTTGAAGCTGAATGCTAATAGCTTTCTGTCACAATACACACCAGCTCAATAAATACATAGAGTACATAGCATTAGTATAGAGGTATTCAGTCTTGTTCTTGAGATTTGTTAGGAATTTAGGTCAAATGCCTTGAAGCTAAATGCTTTAAAGTCAATTTGTGACTTTTACAGATATATTCTTTGAAAATGTTGTGTATACAAAGACTCTTCTATTAAAATGTAATAAGTGAAAGTATAATTTAAGAAAAAACTACATATTTTTCTTTCCAAAAAGCATGCTAGCATATTGCTAATTTTCCTCACTATCTAGAAGCTTCACTTCACAGTTTCACCAAAACTGTCCACTTTGCTCTTTGTAGAGGAAACACAATGTCATTTCTTTGGAACAGTTCTCCTTATGAAATCATCTATTTTGTCTTTTTTTTTCTCTTCAGGTACAGAGGCTTTATCCTCCTCCTTACATTCCTGTTCTACACAGCGTACCATCTCTCACGCAAACCTATCAGCATTGTCAAGGTAATGAGTGATAGATAAAGCTTTCTTTTGTATCAGAAATGTGTGTGAATGGTTGTGTTTCTCTCACTTCAGATATTTAAATTATTTTGTCAACTTGTATTTTTTTAGAGTCAGCTTCATCGAAACTGCTCCTATATCATTCGTCCTGCTGACTTCAATATCACAGACAATTCCACCTGGTGTGACTGGGCTCCTTTCGGTGTGTATTGACATATAACTGTTTCCTTAAACAATTTATATATGGCACTTTCGCAAAAAAAAGAAAAAAAATTGAAGTAGTAATAACATTTTCATTAATATGCACAGTTCCAGGTACTCAAGGAAAGTACAGATGCGTCATAGAACATGTAATAATAATCGCAATAACAATTAAATCGAGGAAAAAATATCATAGCAACAATAATAAAATAAAAAGAAATCTGAACTTTACATTGATAGAAAACGTGAATTCAGATTAAACACTGACGGGTGAGAGTAACGCTCTATTGCATCACACACAATTATGAATGCAGCCTTTTGTACTTACTAACATACATGTGCTTGTGAATAGTGGAAGAACCTTCATTCATTAGTGAAATGAATCTTATAGTGTTTGTTTGCAGTTCTCTATATTAAATTCACTTTCTGCTCTCCAGACCGAGACAACTACCAGAACCTTTTCGGATGGCTGGACAACTGTTTTCTCGTCGCCTACGCCATCGGCATGTTCTTCAGGTATAACGGCTGACCGGACCGAGCCGCTGCTTTTCCGTTTATCTTCTGTTTTCTCCTCTAGAAAGTTTAACCCTGTGGTTCTATTTGACAGTGGCATTTTTGGCGAGCGGCTGCCCCTGCGTTATTACCTCACCAGCGGGATGCTACTCAGCGGCCTTTTCACGACGCTCTTTGGCCTGGGCTTCTACTGGAACATTCACTCCATGTGGTACTACTGTTTAATTCAGGTGAAAGCAACTGCTGTTATTTTTTTTTATCTCCAAGACACTTTGCTGCGTTGCATTTATATATTTTTTAACAGGCTGCAATGAAAATAGTGACAGCTGTTTGTTTTCGGGATTTCCGTACATTTTCGTGCTTCTTCTCAAAAATATGCATGTCTTGTGAGTTACTAATGGCAAAAAATAAAAGTAAAGCGGTTTGTACTGATTTCCGGGTGAGAAAAAATGTAAACTAAGGCCTCCAATGAAGCAGCAAGACATTGTAACACGATAATAATAAGTTAATTGCATTGGGATACTACAAAGTTTTTGGAAACTCTTTTCAAACATTTCAAATTACATCCATAATTTCAAAGCTGTTTTAGCAACAAGCAGTTAAAAAAATAATATCACTGCTGCTCAAGATCTTTTAAAGTTTAAATAATAAAAAATATGGAAGTGATACTTGTCACTCGTTATATTTCCCTTTTTGGACTGCTGAAAATGGAGCGTGAGCTGGTCTTAGTTTCGATTAGAAAGTAATTTGCATCAGCTCTCAAAAGAAGGATTAAGGTTCAGTCGACTAATAGCAGCATTATAGTGTGCTAAGCTTAGCAAAAGTGTGTCACGTGCCTAGTGGTTGGAGAAATGATTACATTGCAACTTGTTCTTCCTTCAAGGCAGCGCCAGCACGTGTTCGTGACTCTGTTTACTTTCTTTTTTTCTATTAAATATTGCCCATCTCTCTCTCTCTCTCTCTCTCTCTCTCTCTGTCTCAGGTCCTGAATGGGCTGGTTCAGACGACGGGTTGGCCGGCCGTGGTGGCTTGTGTTGGCAACTGGTTCGGAAAGGGGAAGTGAGTGCCGCTGATTCAAAGCGATTTGTTGGCGCTGACTCAGCGCCAGCACGTGTTCGTGTTTCATTAGCTAACTTAAAGTATCTGAAAATCTGCTTGGCTTTTTTACAGCTAATCAAGTAGTTGAGATACCACTCAAAAAGTTCTTTCAGGGTCAGACCGACCTTTCTTGCAAATCCTCATAAATCCTTCTTTGCTAAAACACTTTCATGACTCACATATGCTTAGAAAGTCAGCACGTCAGATGGATGTGGAAATATCTGTTGCTGTGAAAAAAAGGCATGAGGGAAATTCTAGAATTGCCAAGACATGTTCGGAAGGAACAAAATGTAATTTCAGAAAGATCCAAAATTCACAGGATGAGCTGTAAACATATAAATCACTAAGACATATCAATATTTGGAAGCAGTGGCCAATATTTCCCTGTTGAATATGGATATATCTCTTGTTCAGACTTATAAAGAAAATTGGCTTGTAGGTTGTTGTTTTTTTATTCTTGAAATATTGTCAAGTCTTCTAACTGTGAAAATTTGACCATGCACAATGCAGTAGTTAATTTATTGACTGATGGAAAAAGAGAGCAAATAACGCACATGGTATGAAATGTACATGTTAATAAATAAACAGTTCTAAATGTCTTCTTATTGGCTGTTGCTGTAGGCGAGGGTTCATCATGGGCGTGTGGAACTCGCACACCTCTGTGGGGAACATCCTGGGCTCACTCATTGCCGGAGCTTTCGTCTCAACTGCCTGGGGCATGTCCTTCATCGTGCCTGGCATCATCATCGCCACTACAGGGGTCATCTGTTTCTTCTTCCTGGTTGAGTGTAAGTTTCGCATTGCTGTATTATGAGGAAAACTAAAATAGTTTTCAGATGGGAACAAAAAAAAAATCTGATGCTTCTGGGTTTTGAATGAAAATATAAAGGAGCAAATGTGAGAAACTTACCAGAAGAACCCTGGCATATCCTCCAGCACACTCAGTAAAATCTAACTGCTGTTTTATTTACAGTATTGTGCAAAAGTCTTGGCCACATAAAAACATTTCTACATAAAATAAACTTCTATAAAGGTCAATATTTGGAATGAAAACTGGAAGGAAATAATCAGTAGTGTAAGATACAGATTTTCGCAGATTTATAAGTAAAACAGCTGTTCGGTTTTACTGAGAATGATTGAGAATCTGCTGACTTTGTCACACTTGCTCCTTTCTATTTCCATGCAAAACCCTACACTGCGTTTTTTTTATCCATCTGAAAGCTGTTTTGTGTGTTCATGCTTTCTTCACGGGTATGCAAATATTCTTATGTTATGTTATTTATTTATTCATTTTTATGTTACGGTTGGCAATATTGAATGGTTTTGTACAAAAATAATGCAGATATGACAAACATATATAACAAAATTTGTACTAAAGATAATGTGGTGCCTAAGATGTTTGCACGGTACTATATACTGTATATGGTGTTTATATATAATTTATGATGCAACATCATTCTAACCTATGATTCTGCGCGTCTTTTTCTTTTCAGATCCAGAAGACGTGAACTGCAGCCCACCGCAGCACCATGTAAGACCACACGGTGTACAATCTTAATCTGTATATATTCTCCTGAGACCCGAAAGAAAAAAAGTTTTCATATTTAAATTTTTTTAATATAACATAAGTCTGTGAGATGTCAGAAA
>JAQMYJ010000017.1:15757329-15783255 GCA_030014305.1 Clarias laeviceps | reverse complement strand
TGCATGCATGGTGTTTGAAATAAAGACCACAGTATCATGTCCCCTACAGAGGACAAAAATGAATTGCTGGGTCTCAGGAGGATATGGTAAGCATTATGTGTTTTGCTAACTGTGTATATGTATGATTAGGAGAGTTCAGAGCATGAACCTTTGCTAAGGAACTCGTTGAATAGCGAGGAGATCTTCAACAATCACACATCTGCAGTGGTGGAAGCTCATGATGAGGAATCGGAGGCCATTAGTTTCTTTGGCGCTCTCAGGATACCGGTGAGTGTTCATTTGCCCTATAATATCCATCAATAAGATCGTAGAGCAGTGTCGAATTAACCTGGCAGAAAAATCTATTGACTGAAGAGGAAAGGACACCAGACATTAAGCAAGAACCTGTCTTCTCTGTCAAAGTACACCACGATTTTCTTGCTATCAGGGTTGCCACCGACTGCTGCTACTGTGTATGGTTGACTTTATTGGATAAAGAAGCTAAGCAGCTCTGCTTCAGTGTAAGAGTGTGGGCCAGGGGTTATTTGTAGGCCAGAAAAATGAAAAAACAGAATATTTTATTGAAAAAATGTTTGCAAGAGACATTGCATTGCATTATTGCCAGTCACAGTTTTTCCTAAGGACTAGAAACTATTTTTAAAAAGTTACATATAGCAACTTTAACCCTTTTAGAGCAATAACATTCAGCTTAATTCTCCTCTTTCATTTGGAAAGCCACTTTGGATAAAAGCATGTGGTAAACCAATAAATGATTGTGCAACTGTGGTGTAAATCTTTGCAGAATAGTTCAAGTCATCTGCAATAGTGTATCGTTTGAGCACTACGTTCAGATCTTTTCTAAAGCTTAAGTTACAGTTTTAACAAGAGACTGGTTTGTCTTGTTCTCCAGGGAGTGGTGGAGTTTTCCCTCTGCTTGCTTTTCGCTAAGCTTGTTAGCTATACATTCCTGTACTGGTTACCACTATACATCGCTAATGTCGGTAAGCGTGTGTGTTTTCAGTACCTTTCCTCATGCTTTACTATGGTATGTTTGTACGTTGCATCACCTCTTGATTTGACTCTTTTCTGCAGCAAATTTTGATCCTAAATCAGCAGGGGACATGTCTACACTTTTTGATGTCGGGGGAATTTTGGGTAAGCAGTGTTGGAGTATTGTATAGTTGCAAATTTGCAAGTATAACCTGCATGCATTCCTGCAGATACAGAAGGTGTTTAATGTGTGTGTTAATGTTCTTCTTTGCAGGCGGAATCCTAGCTGGGCTCGTTTCAGACTACACCGGTGGGAGGGCTTCCACCTGCTGTGTCATGCTAATCATTGCTGCTCCTATGGTGAGTGTTTCAGTGATTGTATGGGTGAGAAATACTCAAGTTACACAACATGCTCATGATTGATTTTAATATTGATTGAATTTACATTTTCTAACAACTATAGCCAATTCAAATCAGTGTGAAGACAAAGTTAAAGCCTGACTTTCTAAATCAGTGTGAAGCAAGAGTTGTTCAAAAAAATGCTCTTCCATGAAGATATTTAAACAGGAGGACTGGAGCTGGGAAATAATTTTGAGATGTGTAACGTCAAAGAATTACATAAAATATCACTTTCATGTTATCAGTCATCTGATCTTCAAATGTTCTTAGCTAACACACAAGATAGAAATCACATTTGATTCTAAATAAATGGCAGTCAGACGTATGACGTCCATGTCAGCTTGAATTTGAAATTAAAAAATACAAAGCAAAATCTAGTAAAAGTACACAAATACAGGTTTAGCTGGATCTTTAGCATGGATCTGTACTAAATACAGTGGAACCTTGGAGAACAAGCATAATTTGTTCTGGAAATGGGCTCGTATTTAAAAACACTCGTGAATCAAAGCAAAATTTCACATAAGAAATAATGTAGAAATAACTCGTTCACCAATGCAAAAAAATAAATACATAAAAATAATTAATACAAAATATAAAGTAAAAATAAAACAAATCAACCTTTAAAAAAAGTAAAAATAAATCCAGACAGATAAGTGTTTCCCTTTATGTGCGCACGCGCTGTGTGTGTGTGTGTGTGTGTGTGTGTAAAGTAAGAGGAGGAATCAGCCTCCCCCTTCTCATCTTACACAGTAAACCTTTCACCTCTCTTATTTGCATTTCACACAAACGCACACACACATTAACGGAAAGACTGTTTTGTCGGAAAAATTAGCAAAGAACATCGCTAATGATACTCGCGTAATGACACTGATGGAATCACTGCTGTAAAGTAAAACAAAAACAAATGAACCTGCACTTTACCTTTGAAAAGAATCGCGACAGAGCAGAGTTTCTGTGTAGAGCAGTGTGTGTGTGTGTGTGTGTGTGTTTGAAGCCTAAAGGGGGTGGAGTGGGGGGGGGGTTATAAAGGCAAGAGTGTGTGTGAAGGGACACGGTGTCAAATTACGCGCGCACACACACATAGCGACAGAGAGGATCTTTAACCTCTCTAATGAGACTTTCTTTTGCTTTACTCGCGCACACGTGTGTTATAAGAAACAGTACACGCACGCTGTACACAAATGCGTTTACAAACACAAAATAAAATGTTTCACACACACACACACGTGGTCACAGTGTTATAGTAAACAGTACACACGTGCGCAAAATTAAAATTAGCATGGAACTTTAAAAAACACAAAGCTAGCACAGAGCAGTACAAAATACAAACAAATCCCTAAATCCCTCAGTACTGCCAGAAACGGACCACTCGCACGATCGCTGTACTCTTCACACATCCACAGGAAAACACACACATCCCACACCCAGCAGTTTGCTCAGATTTTAGCACCCAGGCCAAATCTCACGCCCACACCGCAGCAGAGTGTGTGTGAGTTTACCCGCGAAACCTCTGAAAACAGATGAACAGATTTCTCTGTAATTTCTTTCTCTCTTATTCTCTTTTCTACATTCATTTTCTGTCACCAGCTCTTCCTGTACAACCAAATCGGACAGAACGGCGTGCCGACCACAATCGGTGAGCAGACACACACACACAGCCTTATGTGTTTCTGGAAGACATGGTGTAATCATTTTTATCTGCGTAGAAACTGAAAATGTCATAGTTAAGCTCGATCCTTGCTTAACACATTTCTTCTGTTTTACTCTTAATTTTCTATGTCGGTTTCTTTTTCACTTCCAGGTATGCTGCTGTTTTGTGGTGCTCTTGTGAACGGACCTTACGCCCTCATCACCACGGCCGTGTCAGCTGACCTGGTACACTTCTGCCTCTTTCTCTTACTCTACTTCATAATCGTCACCATAGTAACAAACAAAGTAACTGTGCATTTTGATGTAAAAGTCGAACCAAGGACGGGGGCTGCAAATAATGAATTTATATTTTTATAAATATATAAAAGAAATTTATAATTTAAGTTATAAAAAATACATTTTATATATCATATATATAAAATGAATTATTTGACACCTTGTTGTTTGCTGATGTTGCCACGATTAAGCATGAACAGTGTTATATGTTTAGGCTTCAACCTCATAAATGTGTTCTTCTCTGCACAGGGAACCCATGAGTGTCTAAGAGGAAACGCCCGGGCTCTGTCTACTGTAACAGCCATTATTGACGGCACAGGATCGATAGGTATGGATGAAATGTTGCCTTTTCCGTAAAATGAGCATTTTGTTGTTGTTGTTGATTCACCTGCTGATCGTTACATTTTGTTGCCAGCAACAAAAAACTGACTAGTCGTAGTCTTTTACAGTTTACTGTAAACCGATTTGTTATGCTCTGGAGGTTGAGCCGCGTGTCGCCTGCTCTCAGCTGTGATTTCTGTCCACTAGGTGCTGCTATCGGGCCTCTTCTGGCAGGATTGATCTCTCCAACTGGCTGGAATAACGTTTTCTACATGCTCATAACTGCTGATGTATTGGCCTGTGTGGTAAGAGTCAGAATATCTTTAAACTTGGAAAAGTTTCAATATGTATTCATTCATTCAAAGTATTCAGTAAAGTAAAGTAACAGATCTCACATTCACGTCAATTTGTGTTTTTCCTTTTTTCCCCTCTTTGCTTCTGTAGCTACTGTCCAGGCTGGTGTTTAAGGAGGTCCGAGGATGGTGTACTACAAGACAGAGAGGGTGAGAATTCTGATTAGGATTTATATTTCACATTAGGGTCCTAACATAATATTAAACCAGTCACTTCTTGCTCTATATGTATTAGAAATGTGATTTGGAAATTAGATCATGTACTGAATGACTTTATTGTCTTTCTTTATTCCTTTTCTAACTGCAGTGAATGAAAAGGTTTTTTTTTATCCTAAACTAAAAAGAAAATACATGATGTTACTAAAAAAAATCATCTTTACTTGTTTAAATGAAATTTTAAAATATAAAAATATAGATTTTTTAAAAATCAAATTTGCAGTGTAATTGTACTTTGCTGAACGCCCACTAGAGGGTGCTAACAAGTATAATAATTATTAGCTGGGGTCAGCCAGGATACAGCACCCACTGGAGCACATAGGGTTAAGGGCCTTATTCAAGGGCTCAACAGTGCAACTTGGGATTGAACCCCACCTCAGTACTGGGGCTCAAACACCTGACCTGACGATCAAAATCCCAGCGACCTACAGCCTTGTGTTTGACCCACCACTGCCCCAATAATGAGATTGATGGAGATAATGATTACAAAATAAAAGTTCATCAACTGTGCTTATCAGGTTAAAGAAACATTCCAAATAAATAAAAAAGCATATTTTAAGTAACTATCCTTAAGTAACAGTTATTGTCTTTTCTGCTGTTGTTGTTTTTTCACACGGAGTGTCTTATGTAATCCGTGTCCTCAGTCAAACTCAACTTATTCCTATGAAATGGACAAATATGCGTGGGGGGGGAACAGGTTTCTTTTGTGACGTCAGTATAATTATCAGGGTCATTATCAGAGAGGCTTCTGTTACAACACATTTGTATTAAGATTTTATTTTAGCACTTTTTTTAGTCAACGCTACCATCTGACATGCAACCGAACCGCTCGTCTCATTAGTAGTCGGTCATTTCCGCCTGTATTATGGTTCCTATTGAATCATAACAATCTAATGAATAATCGTGAAGCATTGAGTTTTTGTACTCAGGCTTGATCTGTTTCATTTCAGGTTCAAAGAGATCTGAGGTGCCTGTCGAACAAGTGAATATCACACCTGCAGCGGGAAAACAGCGGCGGTGGTTTTGAAACAAAACCACGACCCGATTTCCTGATCTGTTGCACAAAGCTGTTCGTTTTTTTTTTTCTTTTTCATTTTTTCATTTCAGTGGGGGACACTTTTATCCTTTCACACTCAAAACAATAAGACTGATGCTGTAATGAAATGAAATGATTGGTGTGAGGGAGAGACGAGCCCCTTTTTGATGTACAGGAGAAACGAAAAAAAAAGAAGAAGAAAGAAATCAAGAGAGTGAATCAGAGCTCCTCTATTTGCACCCAAGCTGATTTTAACTGAACCCTGTATGATATTTTGTTGTTTTGTTTTAATCATTAAAATGCTAGGGGTGCATATTTGCTTTAATTCTATGTCTCCATGGTCACTCTAGACTCAGGACCGAACCCAACTGTCTGTCTCGGTCTCTCTCTCTTTCTCTCTCTCTCTCTCACACACACACACACACACATGCATGCATATACACTGTTGTTTTTTAATTCGGGTGCAGCTTCTTAAGCACATGAATATGCTCTCGAAAGCAGCTGCCACCCACGTGCAGCAGCACTATATGACATTTACATCTCACACACACACACACACAAACACTATTCTTCCGGTTACTCAGGCATTCTCCCACTGAGAATGGACTACATTATCGTTCGGGTGCTGCAGAGACGACCCAGATTTTGTTGCACAAATGAGTTTGACCCAGCTGTACAACCTGACTCATTAATTATAGACGTAAAAATCCCAGGCTTTATGTAATAGAATTTTCTTCAGAAACCAAGCACTTTTCGACTTCACTTGTGGAAGCTTTAATGAAACTAACATTCACTTTGAATTAACTGCAAAGTCGATCATTTATTAACACCAAGGTTTGATCGGTGCTTTATTTAAAAGCTCAAATAATTAGCACTGTATATAAATAGGAGAGATGGTATTTATTTGTATACAATGTGTGACTATAGTGCAGCCAGCTACAATGACAACACATTGAAATCCTTCTCAAAGACATGACGCTGAAAGATTTGGAAATAAACAGTATGCTGTGTTGTTTGATAAGTGTTTGTCTGAGTGATTTTTTGTTGTCTGGCCGAAAAGCTTTCATTCAATTAGAGCACACAATGTAGTGTCCGGTTTATGTGAAAAATGATTCTTCGTGCTCCCAGAACCACTCTTTCCTGGAATATGCCCGTTCCATCAGGGAAGAAAATCTCCATTGATGTGACAACCTGGTCATTCAGTACATTCAGGTCATCAGCTGACTTCATTTTATTGCCACAGAGCGTTGCTGAGTCTAGACCCGACCAGCTGATGCAACCCCAGATCATAACAGCTGTTTAGTCCCAATCCTGTGAGTTCTTATCATATTGTGTGTATGGAAATGCTCTTACTATCACTATTAAACATGCAACTTCTCCAAGTGTTTAAATGATCTCCGTTCATTTGGGTTCCTAACGTCAATTTGTTTTGTTTTCCTTTGGCCCTTCTGAAATGGTGATTTTTTTTTATTTTTTTTTTATCCAGGCAGTGTATATTGTTCTTTAAATTCAAATAGCAACACGCTTAGTCTTCTTTGCTGGTATATTCTTATGTTTTGTGCACTGGCATTGACTTCATTTTGGTGCATTGTCTGCAGTACAGTCCCTTTTCAAAAATATTGGCATTCTTAATTAAAATAAGCAATTATTATATAACACAAACATCTGACGAACATACGTACACCAGGAGCTAAATTAATGACATGGCAATGTTCAAGGTGTTCCACTGCTGTAGTAAAGGAGATCATGATACATTTTGAAGGATCATATAATACAAACAGCAGCATACAGTAGGTTTGCAATGGGTAGCATCGCTGCCTTACTGTCCACAGATTGTTCTTGACTTTTTCATGTTCTCCCCATGTGGGTTTCTCCAACTTCCTCCCACCTCCCAGAAACATGCCTCTAGATGTGAACAAGCATGTGTCTATGGTGCCCTGTGATGGAGGTGTATTCCTGTCTCACACACACAGTTCCATGTAACAGACTCCAGATCCACCATGACCCCCGAAGGAAAAAGCATGTATAGAACATGCTACCGTATTTTATATTTATATAGAAGAATGCTTTTAAAATAATGCAGTCATATTCTATAGCACCATGTGACATCAGTTTTGTTCCTGGATAGTATGTGGTACTTCTTAATTGTTGTAAAAGTATAGAAAATGGCCATTAATCCTTTCAAACTTTGCTCTCACTAAATGCCGAAACATACCTGGTATGTGTCACACATTTTAGCAGATCCTGCCAGAGTGCTTTTTCGATCTTGATAAATTGGTCACATACATAGATGAATGCCTATGGAGAATGCTTGCAGCTTCTTGTTGCCATCTCTGATCAATTCAGATGCTAAACTTAAGTGGTTGTGGAGATGTGAATCCCTGTATATATGACTATGGAAAGTTCTATGTAATTCTTGAAAGTACTAGAAAATTTTAGGTCAGTTAGTCAACACTGATTTTACCTGGAATGTTCTGGAAGCTTGCTCATCACTCACTCACTCACTCATCATCTAGTCTGCTTCACCCTGTATACAGGGGTTGTAGGGGGCCTGGAACCTATCCCAGGAGACTTAGGGCACGAGGCAGGGTACACCCTGGACAGGGTGCTAGGTCATCGCCCACACACACACGCGGAAAATATGCAAAATCCATGCACACGGTCCTGAGGCGGGAAATGTACCCGGACTCTGGGAGGTGCAAGGCGACAGTGACAGACAGTAGGAAATTAGTAGCCTATATTTAATAAATTGTTGTGCAGATCAGTTGGCCCGCACAACAACTGATTGTGGATTAGTTGGGCAGCCCCTCAACAGGAGCAGCCGAAAAGCTAACAACAACATTTTCAAAGTTTAAAGAGAAAATATGTCATTTCCATTCCATTTGGTATAAAGAATTAGGAAATAACAAGTCCAGGAACAAGAAAAAGAACCCAAAATGTGACACCCACTGGAGGTGACTACTTTTCAGAAAAAGGGGAAACACAAACACAAATCGATGACAATGCAAAAAGCAGTCATATGACCCACTGGCAGTTAGTTCTCTTCCCTTTACACCACATGTGCGCAAATTGGCGCCCCACTATTGTCCCTTCTGTTTTGTGCATTAACTATAGATCCAAGGGGTGTCAATAGGCTTATTGGTGGCACGGTGGCTTAATGGTTAGCACTGTCGCCTTGCACCTCCAGGGTCTGGGGTCAATTCCCTCAGGGTCTGTGTGCATGGAGTTTGCATGTTGCTTTGATGGGTTTCCTCTGGGTACTTGAGTTTCCTCCAACAGTCCAAGTACATGTAGATTAGACTCATTGGTGGTCCCAAGTTGCCCGTATTGTCTGAACCACGGTTGTAAAATGGGAATAAAAGCAATGGTAGTCTCCATTGACCTCCATGCTTTATCCGACACTGGGCCTATCCCAGAAAACATAAGGCGGGGTACATCCTGGACAGGGCACCAATCCATCGCACATGCACACACACACACACATTACGGGCAATTCAGGAATGGCAATTATCCTAATCTGCATGTCTTTGCACTGTTATAGGAAGACAGACATGAGGCGGGAATCAAACCTGGAACCTGGAGGTGCAAGGCGGCAGTGCTAACCATGAAACCACTGTAATACTTACAATCATAAATATTTAACTGAATTGTTTGAAATTTTAATCTGTAGAGTTTCTAATTTCACACAATCAATCATAGACATGTAAGAAGCTTTAAGAAGCTCAATTCCTTTTCTACAATCTTTATCTTTTTAAAATCTGCGGAATCAATTCAAACAGATTCGACTTCAAAATCCGGAATGGAACAGAATCGAACTTCAAAGCCGACCTCCTCCTGCTCCAGCTGGACTGTTTCCAGGGCAACGCACAAACAAGCGAACAGGATGTTTCAGGCCCCTCCCACGTCTCGCATGTCCGGAACAATCCCATGCTTTTCTCTCAGCATCCTCAGCATCTGTGAGCTTAAAGCTTGAGGGAAGGTGGATGGCACACACGCAGGTAGGTCACCTGGCACTTACACCAGCTTCTCCCTAAGATATAACTAAGTTTTGTACATACAATATGAGAATATGTGCTTTCTTTTTTAAGATTATTTTCAAGTTCCTTTATTTTTTCCTCATGAATTGCTTCATTGCCATTGCTTCATATTTCTTTCTTATGGCTCTAAAGACATTTACAGTAAATAGGCAATATTTTCAACAATTTAAATTTTTGTGTTTCTTTTTTCAGAAGATAGGAAAATCTCAAAAAATTGAAAGAAATCTCTCAATAAAGTTCTCAATGGGGTCCAGCTCTTCGTCCTACGCTCCTAAAACCGTGTACCTCGATGTAGATGGAAAAGTTCAGAGAGTAAGAACATTTCTAAGCTTTTAGTGATTAACTTTTTTTTTTATCAGCAAAAAACGAACAAAAAATTTTTTTTGTGTGTATAAAAAGTTTTGTGTGTATAGCAACTTGTATGATATTTTTAATGTCATTGTCTGTAAGGTCAATAACTAACGTTATATATTTATTTAATGTACTTAATGGTTAAAGAGTGGAATTTCAAAACCCTTAACCCCATTGAAATACTTTTAAGTTTATTGTTTTACTTTTGTGATTATTTAAAATTTTTTCATTGTTGTCAGTTTTTATGTTGCAAATCGAGGTCAATTAATTTACTATATACAGTTCTATTTAGTTCTATGTAGTTCTATCACTACATCTATTTAGGGTAATATTTCTTTCCAAAATGTAAAAAAATAAATTCATGTAAAATATAAAAATATGCCCCTAAAAATAATAATAATGTTAAAGGCACATTTATTTAGACGTACAAATGTGCAAAATATAAAAAAACAATTTAATTTTCTACAAATATTTTCTGGAGGTACTAAATCTAACATTTGTAACTAAGTTACTAAACATTGTTCTTCCCCCGTTAACAATTAACCCATTTTTCATTTGTTAATTTTATTGCAAAGCTCTTTTGCCATTTTTATTTAAATTCATAAAATGGATTATTTGCATCTGGAAAAAAATATGCAAAAAAAGACTAATTTCCCAGGGAAGCTTATCTCGAGTGATCTCAGTATACAATAACATACATTTTATTAGTTACAGCACTAGTATTGGAAAGATCTGTATAACAGAAGTTCAAAGTGACATATTTTTTTCATCCTAGTCTCAATGTGTCATGGATTTATTTATTTTTATTCTTTTTTTTTTTTGCTCAGTGGGGCACTCGTGATGTCTGGCATTAACAGAAAGACTTGTTCTGAGTCACAGGTGTCTGTGGCACTCACGAGTGGCCGTGCCATCTGCAAAGAGCAGCTTGTTGAGTGTTTATTCACAAGATCTTTTTAGACCTTGAATGAAGATTTTGCATTGAACTTGCCAATAAATGCATTGTCAGTTTGAATAAACTATTTAATGTAAAATTACCAAAAATGAAATAAAATATTGTTTTGTATTTTAATCTTTAAAATGATTTAAAATGCAGTTTAACATATGGAGTTATGTGGTTGTTTTTTGTTGTCTTCAGGTCATTTTCAGTCGACACTGCAGTCCATGTGACATCAGAGAGCTGCTTTGTACATCATCCAACATCGCCAGGTCAGTATTTTCTCTCAGATGTTACAATCAAGTCATCTGTTCCATTATTTTCTGAGTGAATTCATGCTATTCATGTTATACATACTGTTTCCTGTGCAGAAACATGGCTATACTTTTAGTAGACTCAGAAGGAGCACTGATATCTATCGACCCCACAATGCCCACAAACACGCCTAAGTAGTCCTTTAATAATTGAACTACAGTGACATGAATGATGATGAATTATCTTAAATAATTACATACAGGTTTGTCTTTCTCTTCTTCACAGCAACTTGTATAAAGTAATGCCCCAATCCAGTCAAGGTGGAGGTGAATACAACTATTTGCTACTCAGACATGATTATGCTGGACATATTTAAAGCTTTTATATCTGTGATAAATCAAGGGTTAAACTGAAAGCACAAAAAAAATGGAATTTCAACAGATCTTCTTTCAACTGATGTTTTTTTAAAAAAAACCTTTTGATCTTTGATCTACAGAAAAAGAAGACATGTTCCAGAACGTTCTCTCTCAAGTTGCGGAGCAGTTAAGTCGGTAACACGTTCTAGCACACACAGTATCAAAACATATTTCACTTTTATTTTTATGTTTTTATTTAATTTCTTTTACTTCAGTAAAGTGGAGTCTCTCTGCCGTTAGGGCTTTTAGGATAAGCGAGCTGAAGACCGAGATGACAAACAGACTGGCCATGCTGGAGAAAAGGGTCGAACGTGAGACTTCATCCTGTTTGGCCTCGAACTTAAAAATCAAATAAGATCAATTTCAAAATGAATTCGTCAGCTTGCCTTCAGTGAAGAGGGTGTTTTGCTTTGTTGCAGTAGAGGGCCTGAAAGTGGTAGAGATTGAGAAGTGTAAGAATGATCTGAAGAAACTAAGGGATGAGGTGACCTCTAGAGGAGGAGCAAGGTATTGTTCTAAAATATTCTGCACCAGCATTAAAACACTCCTATAATCAAACATCACTTTTGTTCAAATGATCACAAAACTGTATGTCACAATCACAAAATGATCACAATATGTCACCTCATTTATTTAACATCTAGATAGATAGATGTGATTGATTGATGTGTATAATAGAAATCCCATTGTGCAATTTGTTCTTACCAGGGTGAACTGCAACTGCAAATACAATTTCACAGACGACGGAAAGAAACTCTCTCCCAGATGTGATGTTCCAAGTTATCCAAAGGTAAAACATTTTTTTAAAGAACGCTGACTTTGCATTTTTACATTTTATATTACCGAAACATGTCATGTAAATGGTCTTGCTGTCGTCCTCTCGTCTACACAGTACACACTTTCCCAGGAGACTATAGAGACTCTGAAGAAGCCCACTTTTGATGTATGGCACTGGGAGCATAATGAGGTTTGCCTGCATGTGAATGAATGTATATTAGACACACAGAGTCCATTTGTTTTGATGTTTGTTTATTATCGCTTTCATTCTCTCAATATGTTAAACCATTTCATATTACAAAATTCCATGACTGGTTTGCTTATTAACGTTAGATGTTAAGCTGTCTGGAGTACATGTATCATGATCTCGGATTGGTAAAGGAGTTTAACATGAACCCCATCACCCTGAAGCGATGGCTGGTAAGAATCCAAACCATTCTTCTGCATTAAACATGCAACTTCTATCCAATAACATAACACTCATCGATTACAGCTGGCAATCCAGGAGAATTACCGTGACAACCCGTTCCATAACTTCCGCCACTGCTTCTGTGTCAGCCAGATGATGTACGGGATGATTCACTTGTGCAACCTACAGGTGTGAACATCTCTGTCACCCATCATAATAAAATTCTTCCCATGATGCTTGATGCTCTGTGTGCTTTTATAATATACTCATATCACTGTTGTTGCTCTCAGGGGAAACTGACCATGACTGACATGTGCATCCTGATGACGGCAGCAGTATGCCATGATCTCGACCATCCAGGATACAATAACACGTACGTCTGCAACTGTCATGTTCACTATAATTAGTGCTTTTTATGCAATAACAAGTTCAAAGCATTATAGAAATTATAGCTAAACGATTTGATTTTAAAAATTACATTGCAATACTGCAATATTGATCTAATAAATGCACTATTATTTTTTAATCATAATCAAAATTCACACGATGCCATCCTGGATGAGTTGACACACACCTACTGTATATTATTCAGTTCCACACCCCTTCCTCACTTAGATGTTCCTCACTAGTTCTCCTCACTAGATGTTATTGATTGACTTTATTTACTTCTTCTCCCTGATCAGGTATCAGATTAACGCTCGGACCGAACTGGCCGTGCGCTACAACGATATCTCCCCACTGGAGAACCACCACTGTGCCGTGGCCTTCCAGATCCTCTCCATGCCGGAGTGCAACATCTTCGGCAACATCGAACCTGAGTCCTTCAAACAGATAAGACAGGTCCTGCAACCCTGCTACTGTATATCTACACAGCTGCATTCGATCGAGTTTTTTTTTTCCAAACACATGACTGTATGGGATTTGTATAATGTGTCATGCTGGTGTCTGCTACAGGCCATCATTACTCTGATTCTAGCCACGGACATGGCAAGACACGGTGAGATACTAGATTCCTTCAGACAGAAAGTGGACAACTTTGACTTCACGAATGAGGAGCATGTCAAATGTGTGCGTATGCTTTATGTTTTATATTTTGTTGTTGTTGTTATTAATGGTTCTGGTCTTTTTCTAATATTTGTGCTTAACATCTTGCAGCTGAAGATGGTCTTGATCAAGTGTTGTGACATTTCCAACGAGGTTAGACCAACCGAGGTGGCCGAGCCATGGGTGGACTGCCTGCTGGAGGAGTACTTCATGCAGGTAACACAGCCATTTGTTTTGCAATCAGGACTGTAAGAATTCAGATGATTTGTGCTGTATTAATTGTACTTTGCTGATGTTGATCCAGTTTGTCATGAGAAAGGCTCCAATTCATTTACTGAGTGTGTAACAAAACAACTAAATTTCCAGTGTTGCATTAACACTCTACTGTGTGTATACAGGTCCAGTTGGGCTCATATGAACTCTAAACATGTTCAACATTGGCGATTTTACTCTAAAGCTTGTTGAGATCACATTACATGATTTATTAACGAAATTTTACTAAATCGATGTGTCATATAACCTTGTCTTGCTATGTTTTGTCATTTGATTCAGAGTGACAGAGAAAAGTCTGAAGGTCTTCCTGTTGCTCCTTTCATGGACAGGGACAAGGTGACCAAGCCGACGGCACAAATTGGCTTCATCAAGTTTGTTCTCATCCCAATGTTTGAGACGGTCATGAAGGTATACAATTTCCCCTAGAATATTACAAAATGTCAACATTTTTTAATGAAGACATTTGAACATTAGTGCTTATACTGAAGCACTGTTGAATACTTAAATCTGTTTGGTTAGAATGTGAATTATTCATTTTAATTAAAACAAAAGGCATATAAAAGCATAGGTTTATTTTAATGCACTCATTCTAATACATAATGTTTATATAAGCCAACACCCCAGAGACAGATTTTTCTTTTTAAGTTTGAATGTTTATTCAGCATTTTGGAAGAAATCTCCAGTGTTAGTGCATTATAACACTAGAGGTAGAACGTTATTGGTATAACATTTTGTTTATCATACTGAAATAGAAAAGAACTTGAAGTAAGTGTTATAATGTACGTCATTATCTACTGTGTACATATAATAAAACTGCAAAGTTGGTGTGTCGGTACATTGAAGACATTTGCGAAAAAATAATTTGGGAGGAAGTAAGATGAGTAATAGAACACAGCAAGATAAAATTTTTGTCTGTCTGTTTTTCTGTTTGTTTGTGCACACATC
Organism: Clarias laeviceps; assembly: GCA_030014305.1. Classification (NCBI taxonomy): domain Eukaryota; kingdom Metazoa; phylum Chordata; class Actinopteri; order Siluriformes; family Clariidae; genus Clarias; species Clarias laeviceps. The sequence goes on along the minus strand of JAQMYJ010000017.1, from coordinate 15,768,594 downwards.
ACATAGAAACTACTGAATGAATTTTAATGGGGTTTTCACAGGTGTATTTGGATGAGCTTGCGGTAACATACTGTATAGGCTTTGTTCAATTGCAATCAGTCCACAGGAAGAGATATGTTACTATGAAATTTCAACGGAAAACGCCCTTATATCATTTAAATCGACTTTGAAAAAAATCATTAGTTCATCTCAAAATTTTTAATACGAGTTTATGAGGGCGCAGTTGAAATCTACGTAATAAACACAATCTCGCCTTTATTCCGTGCACTTTTTGGTAAAAAATTTTATTCATTCCAAAATTCAACTGACAGTGCTATAAATTTTTTTTTAAATGCTTATGAGTGTGCAATTGTGTTTTAAAATGTACTTGTCAGTTAAAGTATGTCTGTCAATTTTGCAATAACTATACAATTCCAAAATTCCACACAAACGAAGTCATGGGCACAGCTAGTAGTAACTAACAGGAAGGGGCAGTAATGTGGACCGCCCGATACAAAATTATCACGATACCTAAGTGTTGATTCAGTTTGTATAGCAATCTTGAAAATATTACAATTTTATAAATGTTCCGATTCGTTAGCATAAGGTCATTTTTAACACTGAAAAATTGCTCTTATTTAAAAGGAATAGAAACCCATCAGGACATGATGTTTTTTAACAGTAATTAACTTTAGGGTGTTACTTATGTACCAATGTCCAAGTAAAACTAATGTTCAAATGATTTTCTAAAAATTTGTTTGTAGCTTTTCCCTCAAATCGAGGAGATCATGGTGCAGCCGCTGCGAGACTCTCGTGACCACTACGAAGAACTAAAACAGATGGATGACGCCATGTCACAAGTATATCCCAAGCATACCATACTCATCAAAAAGGCTTGCATAACATCACAAGAGATATTGAGATTATGTTATTATAATAGTATAATGCAAAGCTGTAAATCAGCTCCAGAGGACCCAAGCTAGTGTTAATCAAAATTATACGCTTTGACTGCAGGCCCAGAAGAAGAAAACAGAGAGCATGTCATTAGGAGGAAAGAAATAGACCCTTGTCATTAAAAGAAGGTGAGTGTTTGATGAAGAAGAGCTTGGTTGGAAATCAGTGCTGCTGGAAAATCACAAGTCCTGTTCATTTACATCAAGTGGAAAGGAATAACCGAATGTTGGTTCATGCTTCATTTCTATTCATCCATTTTTATTAAGAGACTAATCTCTGACAAATCAGTCAGCCTCCAGACACCAGGATTTGAACTTGTGATCCAACAATATTATGAAGACCAATGTTTCCAACCATAGACCTGACTTAAGATCTGTCCTGCTCTATCAATAACCCATCTACTCTTTCACAGGAAGTTCAGCATAAACTGAGCCGGACTCACAGCCGGATAAGAGACGTAGCCTGGCTTTGTTCAGGTGTCCCATCTGTCCTTTTTCTGACATGGAGTGGGCGTCTCATGTGCAACTCTCCCACGCCTTGAAAGCCTGCTCTGAGACGACTGATTTATCCACACCATATAGATATAGGCCTACAGTAGTAAGACACCAGATGTGATAGGAGCCTCAAGAGGGCAGTGTTTGCAGCAGGATGCTGCAGCATGGTAAGGTAACATAAAACATAAAGGGATTGGAAAAATTTTGAAGCTGTTTGAAGATCTAAAGTGTTAAACAGCCCAAAAGGTCATTTCACATGTTGTGATAGAAGAATTTTGAGTAGGTTGTATAAAAGAGCAAATGTCTAATATCTGATATCGATAAAGGGAAAGTTTATACATCTAAATGGCATTAAAGCAAGAAAAATCAAATCAGTTATGTAGATGAGACGTGAGAGGTATTCTGGAATAAGAAATAACAAGAAAAGTAGAAAATGAGTTGCATAACCCAGATACATTTAGAGATCTGAGAGAAGAAAATCTACACAAGCTGTAATTGTATTTATATAATAAATCTTGTAGTGTTACTGTTACTAGTATAATGGACCATATGGAAACTGAGGGTTAGGTTACTTTCTTAATAACAGTTTGCGACAATTAATTCAACGTTGTTGACTAAAATCAATAATCATTTTTTTTGGCAATTAATTAAATTGTTGATTATAAAGTGACATCATCAAGCTTGTTTGAACAGTGAGTGCTCCAACATGTAGGAGTTCGACTTAATGGAATGATGTGAGTAAAAGCGCAAACACAGAAATCTGTGGGAACTTTCCTAAGACTGTGATCTCGATCTGAGTCGGGTTTTTATTTCATGTTCTCCTCATTGAGCCTTTTTAAGTGAAATTCACACACACAGACGCGCGGCCGCACTTTTTTAAGTTTACAACAACACACACACACACGGTGTTTTTCTCACCAATTTTTTTAAGGTCACAGCAACACACACACACTAATTAACCATATTCTCCTCAGGTGTCGTGTGTGTCCTTTTCCCACTTTCCTCACTCTCAGGCCTTCACACACTTTACTTCACTTAACCCCGCCCCTTCCAATTGACCCCACCCCTTCCAGTTGACCCCACCCCTTCATCTTTTTTAACATTTCAACATTAACTCTCATAATTGCCATCCACCATCTTTAAGCTTTAATCAATATTTATATTTTATTGCTGCTACTTTGCTTTTCCTTCGTTTTATTTTATCAGTAAATTTAATTAACAGACATATTTAATGTAGTATTAATCTTGATTGTTAGTTATTAGATGCACAAAACAACCTCAAGCTAAATTTAAGAGCGGATTGCTGAATAAGAGCTATTGAGTATTAGTGGAACTGTATTCTCAATTTGATTAATAATTTTTTTGTTTAAATAAGATAATCCATTATCAAAATAGTTATTAGTTCTAGTGCAGCCCTAGTTAATAATATTAATATAGCCCTGTTATATATTAATACTTATTTTAAGGACTTGGAGAACTTGAAGAACTTTAATAAACAAATATTACAATTACATGAACTTTAAACATTTAGTTTAAACACACCTGCACTTTATACATACAGCTTTGTATTTGTATCTTTAAACATGATGATGGAAGGAAATTGGTTTGCCTGAAATTTTGAAAATTTTATTTATTTGCTTGACCGGAATGTTGAATCTTCAAGATATTCTCATATATTCATATATATTTCACTTTGCTTAAATAAGATTATATGTTCTAGCATATTTATTTTATTTTTTATTTTATAAGTGTTATAGCTCTTTTAATTTAATATTTTGGTTGCAGTGAACCAATAAAGTAATCAATGATACAGTAAAGTGTGTCAAAGCTCACACCATGTTATGTCACAGTAAAAAAAAAAATTATCTACTTTATGTATTTCTTCATGTATTTAAATTTCTTAAGACATCAGTCATAACATTCAAATACAAAACCTTATGCCCAATATTGTGTAGATTTCCCTTGTGCTACCAGGGCAGCTCTTGCCTCTCAGGGCATGACTCCAATAGACCTCTAGGGGGTGCTGTGGTGTCTGGCACTGAGACATTAGAGCCCAATCCTTTTGGTGTGATCTGATTAAGTACTGAAGAATGTGGAAGCCGGTTCAACAGCCTTGAACTCTTTGCCTGCTGAGCCTCGTGCATGACAGGCTGTGATGCACTGGCTGGTCTGATAACTTTCTATTGTGGCCAGCATCTACTTTTTTCAGCAATTTATGCTACATTAGCTTTTCTGTGGGATCAGACCAGATGGGCTATTTTCTATTGGCATAGATGAGTCATGATCATGTCACCAGTACTCAGATAATCATTGTTTTTTTTTATTCACCTGGAGGTGGTGTTAATGTTGTGGCTGATCGGGATGTATTTCTTTTACACAAATTGATTTAAATCAGTTCTCAGTTATGTGGCATTTTGTGGTAACACACTTTGCTTATATTCCCATACCCCATGTATCACTGTTACCATATGTTAATTACTTGAAAATAATAAATAATTATAATTTTTGTGTTTTGTGAAATAAAATGTGCACAGATGAGGTTATTTAGGGCCCAAGCACTATGAAATCTGCCCTATTATGGCATAGTGTGGGAGGGGCCTTTTGTTCTTCTAAGGATTTTTGTTCCACCACTTTTTGGGGGTCTTAACATACTCAAAAAGTCATGAAAATTGGCAGACAAGTTGGAATCTGCTGCCATTAGGATGCCTGAGAGTCTGGGCCCTGGACGTGGCCCTTGCATGAGATTTTGCTGCATAGGTCATACACACTTGCACATATGTACGCGAAACCTGATAGACTTTTAGAGCTCATTGAGCTGCATGTCAGTTTTCACATTGCATGTCATGGGCTCTACTGACAGGAAGTCAGTTATTTTGGGTCATTTGCAAAACGAATTCAATGGAATCTGATGCATTCTTCCTAGGGAATTTATATGAACGCCACCAAACCAGGCCTATGTGATCTCAAGACATTGAGCATACAAAATTGCGGAGGTATTGTTGATATCTCAAACGGGTCAGCCGTGACGACGCCCTAAACTTATGCTGAAAAGTGGTTAATAACTTCCAGTGTGACATCATATTATGTGAAATCACATTGAGTGACATTATACGTGAGGCTTTTTTCCAGCATCCAGGGCTTTTTTGGAGGTCTTAAGATAAAGATTTTGCCTATTCTAAAATGATGTCATAATGGTATTGGTATGTATCTTAACATGCTCAAAACGTACCCAGGTTATGCATTGCACCCGGGCAGTAATGGCTTTTCGGAGGTCTTAAAATGTTCAAAATGCACACAACTATATTTAAACATTGTTTTTACAGTTAAACTCCAAGACACATTTGGTACCAGATTTAATTTTTCAATGTCACTTCAGCTATACTCTTAAAATCAGGACAATAATCACAAGTGGGTTTTTTATTTTCATCATTTCACTATGCTTTAGATCACAGATAATAACAGCTATGTGTTATATGTGCATTAGCTACAGTGCATTTTTCTGCTCTGATAGTTTCCGTAATGTGTATAAAAGAAGAAAAGTAAAACCGTGTGCCAGGAAGGGGAAGGCTGGGAACTGTGTCCAAAACAAAGTCTGTCAGAAGTGTATGTTTAAACTTTAAACCTGTTTTTATGTGGGATCTTATCTCCTAGGTGGGTCTGACACCTCCACTATTGTCTACAGTGCTTTTCAAAGGAACTCATAGAAAAACAATGCTGTTTAAACAAAGCCTGTGTGTGTATCTTGTGTGTGTGAGAAAGAGAGAGTGGGAGATTTCTATCCATAGCCAGCAGAGAGAGACATTTTCTTCTGATCATCATAAATCACAATTGTTGTGTTTTGAAATACAGACTGAATGTTTCATTATTATTTTAACACACGCTCTATAACTCACCCTGCCATGTCATTTGGTTGGATTCTCATTAACATTTCAATGTTTTAATACTAGCTTGAGGTTTTTAAGACTTTTAATACTAGCTTAAGTAAACTTTTAGACATACTGTGCCGTGAAAAAGTATTTGTTGATTTTTTTTTTTGTTGTTGCATATTTGTCACACTTAAATGATTTAGATTAAATAAACCTTAATATTACTCAAAGATAACCAGTGTAAATACAAAATACAATTTTTAATTGAAAAAAACTTTCCAAACCTATGCAGCCCTATGTGAAAAAGTAATTGCCCCTAAACTGAATGACTGGTTGTGCCACTCTTGACGCCAACAACTGCAATCATGCGTTTGCGCATATTATTGAATATCTGGCAATGAGTCTTTCACATCGCTGTGGAGGAATTTTGGCGCGCTCTTTTTTTCAGAATTGTTTTAGTTCCGCCATATGGGAGGGTTTTCAAGCATGAACGGCCTGTCAAAGGTCATGCCACAGCATCTCAATAGGATTTAAGCCCAGACTTTGACTAGGCCACTCCAAAACCTTCATTTTGTTTTTTCAGAGATGAACCTGCTGGTGTGTTTTGGATCATTGTTCTGCGTAACCCAAGTGCGCTTGAGCTTCACAAACTGAAGGCTGGATATTCTCCTTCAGGATTTTCAGGTAGAGCGCAGAATTCATGGTTCCATCAATTATGGCAAGTCGTCCAGATCTTGAAGCTGCGGAGAAGCCCCAGAGTGAAGCCACCACCATGTTTTACTGCTGGTATGATGTTCATTTTAATGAAACTTTGTGATATTTTTATGCCAGATGTAACGGGATGCACACTGTCCAAGAAGCTCAACTTTTGTCTCGTCAGTCCACACAATATTTGCCCAAAAGTCTTGGGGATAATCCAGATGTTTTGCCAAATGTGAGACAAGCCTTTGTGTTTTTTTTGGTCAGCAATGCCTTTCACCTTGGAACTCTCCCATGGATGCCATTTTTGCCCCCAGTCTCTTTCTTACTGTTGAATCATGAACACTGACCTTTACGGAGACAAGTGAGACATCTAATTCTTTAGATGTTGTTCTGGGTTCTTTTATGAACTCCTGGATGAGTCGTCATTGTGCTCTCGGAGTAATTTTTGGAGTCTCAAAGTCTTAGAGATGGCTTGGTAACTCTTTCCAGACAAAGCCATGTTAATTACTTTGTTTCTCATCTGTTCTTGATTTTTTTTAGATTATGTTGCTTTTTTAGATCTTTTAGCATGCTTCACTTTGTCAGACAGGTTCAATTTAACAGATTGCTTGATTTGACAGATCTGGCAGTAATCAGGTATGGGTGTGAAAAGTAAATGTTAACTCAGCTTTTCAAAAATCACAGGGCATATATTGGGACAATTACTTTTTCACATAGGGCCTGGTAGTGTAGGTTTGGACATCTCTTTTCCCTTAATAAATGAGACCATCATTTTAAAAACTGCATTTTGTATTTACTTGGATTATCTTTGTGCAATATTAAAATTTGATTGATGATCTGAATCGTTTATGTTTGACAAATATGCAAACAAAAAAAACCAGGAAGGTGGAAATACACAGCACTGTATGTCACTTTTGTAAAGGTTCAAAATACATCTGGTTAAGAGATTCAGAGATTAAGAGACATTGAGAGAGAGAGAAAGCTTAATTAATTCAAATTAGATAATTAAAGAATTTCAACTGAAAGTTTCTCCTCTGCCCTTTACAATTATTATGTAATCTACCAATGGAAAAAATTTAAAGTTTACAATATGTCAGGGTGTCGCACATATTAAACCAAAGGTCAGACATATTTAAACTAAAGGTCTGTTGTTTTGTATATGAAATGTTCTTGTCCACTGATGTGAAACGAACTTGCCATTTATCGCAACTTCCTGATCGTGTGCACACGTGCATGTCTGTTTTTTTCCCCCTCTTTCTCATTAACTTGCATGATATCAAATAGTGTTGATCGCCTAGACTTGTAATCTTTTTCAGTTATACTATATTAACATATTAGAGTAGATAAAGCTTAGTGGTGCATTTGCTTACTGTAAATTGAATAAAACAGGTCTAATACCATTACCAGGAGCAGGGGAGAAATCCAAGACATGTCAGTAAGTAAGCTGAATCATGCTCTTGTTACAGACGCTGCTGATTTAGGCAAATGCAAAATGCATCTCAGCCAAATTCTTTTCCTCTCGATTTGCAAAATAACACCAATCTACTATTTGCATCCACATCATTTTTCTAAAATGAACGATAACCACCAAAACATTTGCACAGTATGAACCAGTGCTACGCACTAAACTTTATCCCCGATCCTGATGTTATGTAAAGTATTACCTCCTTAAACCTTTGTATACAAATCTTTTCTGCGCAGAAGTTTGCATATCCTCAGGACAAAACAAAGGAGACAAAGAAATGTAATTTATAGCAGTAAGACACTGAGTGTAATTTCGGATACGGAAAAAAAGATTTTGCTTGGCATAATCTTTCTGAATGTGTGAGAAAGCTTCTCTAATAATAACCTCTTGCATTTACAATGTTTGCCTTTAGAGCTCTGCCGTGTTTAAACAAAGGGAGGATTAAAGTTACTTTAAGAAACAAAAAAAACGTCTTTATTTAATTTAATCCGACATTGCTTTTGCACATCTTTTCCATTTACATGATTCAGACCAGGTGTAAAAGAAAAGCAGATGAAACGCAGACAAAGCACTTTTCAATTCCTCTAGCAGTGAAAAATAGCATCACAAGCACAGTATATTTATTGTTTCTTTAATTGTATTTAATATTTATGGTCATACTGTATTTGCCATACATTTCCTCATTTTCTTATCACTCCTTCCACCAAAGCACAGGTTCTTGTTCAAATTTTTTACCCTCTATATTAAAGCAGCTCAAAGCGTCTCTGGATAGTCTGAAACTCTACCCGAGCTCACTGCAGAGGAAAAAGGATCCCAAAGAACTTCACAGGGCTGCCGAAATTTATGTGCTCGAGTCAGTGCATGTCTTTGACGGGACATCACATATGTGGCACGAAAGACAAAGCTGGTACTTATGGTATGGTAAAGCCTGGCTGGAATGAGGAGTGGAGATAAGTAATGGATTTAAAACATGAAAGCAGAAATGTGAAAAAGAAATTAATTAATTAATATTGTTATTAGTTTTATTTGTTACTTGTGTTTTTGTATTGAATTTTGTAGTCTTGCAGAAGAACTTTGAAACCAGTCCAGACTGCAGACTCCACGCTCCATTCACTACAAATTTGTTCCTCTGCCGACCCTAACCACTGTAAATTATTAACACAAAGACTTCTGTTAATAGAGGCCCGGATTTTCTCAGAACCAAGGCTGGGATAGAAAAAAAACTGAAAAAAAACTTAATGCATCTGAATCTGATGTTCATGCAAATATTAATTATTTTAAAGTATTTTAATAATACTTTAAGATTGAAAATGGATCATTTGGTCATTATTAATTATTTCAGAAATTACATTTAAATACAAAGATTTTAAATACAGAAATTTAAATGCTAATCTATTTAAAAATAATATATATAATTTGAAAGATCTATTTCAATTTTAGCTGCTAACGGATTAAAACTTTGGTACAAAATTGTTTGTGTCCGTTTACATTTTAACAGGACAGCCTAAAAAAAGAGAAAGAAACACAAAGTTTATATACAGTATCCGCCCCCTCAAGCCTGACTGAATGGGTGAGAGTGAGGGGAGACACCATCCAAACATCTCAGCTCACCATAAACTTTAACAACCTTCCAGATCTGCTCCGGAAAAACTATTCACAAAAGGCTTGACTAAACAAATAGTTTTTTTGCCTAGACTTAAACACTGAGACTGTGCCTGAGTCCCGATCATTGGTTTGGTGATTTTGAAAAGCTGCTGTATAACTGTGGAGTTTTGACACTATGTAACTTTGTACAAAGTGGACCCGAGGCATTCAGCTTAATCATGTATTTAAAAAAAATAAAAACAGGACAGATATACATGTATTTTGCATAAAATGATGTGCAAAATGTGTGTGGTTAGGGGAAAAAATAAAGAAATTCTACTGAGAAGTCTGGAAGCCATAAAAAGCAACACAAACAAAGAAAGTTTTTATTATTGCAGCATTCATGAGTATAATAATAATAATGATGATGAAAATTAATATTTTTAATGTAATATGTTGTTGGAATTTCGTCTGCTCTCATCGAGGGGTTGCCACAGTGGACCACCTGATCCACACACAAATTGGCACAGGTTTTATGCCGGATGCCCTTCCTGACGTAAATATTCCATTTTATCTGGGCTTGGGACCGGCACTGCATCCAGTGGCTGAGGTTTGGGAATTGGGTGGGAATTCAACCAATATTTTACCATTTGAGGAGAGTCAAATTATTGGGCTGCATCAAGCAAAAATTTATTACAAATGGTTTAGCAGTGAAGGCTAATCTTTTTACAAACCTTTTTAAAGATTGATTTGGATTCTTGAAGTATTAGTGCCAACCTGTACACTGCTTGACCATCAAAACAAAAAAGTTGACATTTCAGAAGGGTTAAATTACTGGGCTGCATGCTGGCACTTGGTTAGGAATCCAACACATTATCAAAACCTGAGAGGTTAATGCTGAACCTTCAACTTTGTGTAAGAAATGTGGTCGGGGCTTTGGAAGAAAAAAAAATCTACCACCTGCTGTAGTCTTTATTATGCAAGGTAACAACAATTCACCTGCATCTTTTGCATCAAGCATGCACAGTAGATCTTAAAATGCAATCAGTTCACTCAGGTACTTAGGTAGTGCTTTAAAGGTCAATATTAGCAGTGTGAAATCAATGTATAAACTGGAGCTTGTTTATGCATTTTGTTAACACAGAGTTAACAAATACACAAACTTTTCTACATTGTATAATGTATGGTGGCTGAGAAGTGCAAAACAAAACAACAAAATCAAAAACAAAATAAGAAAAATGAACACAAAATAACAAATTCAAAAACAAAATAACAAAACTGAATTTGTTATTTTATTCCGGTTTGAGTGAATTGTTGTTGTGTTTTTCATTTGGTATTTTGTTTCTGGATATGTTGTTGTGTTTTCTGATTTGTTATATTGTATTTGGTTTTGTTATTTTGTTTTTGAATTTGTTATTTTGTTTTCATTTTTTTTTTTTTTTTTTATTTGTTATTGTTTTCGGTTTTGTTGTTTTGTTTTGCACTTCTCGGCCACTGTAATAATGACTTTACTGTATATTTCTTATTTCTGCAATCCTAATTACACTATGTTTGTTAAGCTTCCAATGGAAGACTGGAATCAATAATCACACAAAGGTCTTTTACTGCTACACATGATGAAATAGAAAGGCTATCCAGAGTTACTGTGTGATCAGAAAACTTACTAGTACTACTACCAGTACTTCTGTCTTGTCAGAATAAAGTAGAATGCAGTTAATAAGCATCCAGTGTCTACTTTTTTTTTTTTTTACAAATTCGTTAACTTTATTGAGCTGGCTTTGCTGAAACATATGAGTGTGTGTAACAGTGGAGACTAGTACCATGTTTACAAATGATATACCCAGAGGTAGCATACTTTAAATCAAAACTTGAAACACTCATATAGTCTGCATTCAAGACACATAAAGTCAAATATTCTTTTTTATTTAAATCAAAAATCCAGTATCTCAAAATATTTCATTATTTCCTGAAACATGTCTGTGTTGACTTTGGACTTGATAAAACACAGTGAACCAACACCAGCAGATGACATGGCACCCCAAATCATCACCACATGTGGAAAGTTCACAGTGGACTTTAAGCAACTTGGATTCTGGGCCTCTCGTTTCTTCCTCTAGAATCTGGGACACACAAACCCACATAGTCATACAAACCGGATTCCAAAAAAGTTGGGACACTAAACAAATTGTGAATAAAAACTGAATGCAATGATGTGGAGATG
>JAQMYJ010000017.1:15737441-15757229 GCA_030014305.1 Clarias laeviceps | reverse complement strand
TCTCCACATCATTGCATTCAGTTTTTATTCACAATTTGTTTAGTGTCCCAACTTTTTTGGAATCCGGTTTGTACAATATAGATTAATACCCATCCATTATCTATAGTGCTTACCTTATAAAGGGAGCTTATCCCAGGGCACCAGGCAGGGTACACCCTGGAGCAGTTGCCAAGCCATTGCAGGGCACACGCACACACTCATACACTAAATCATACACTATAGGCTATTTGGAAATGACATTCAGCTTACACTGCATGTCTTTGGACTGTAGGAAAAAACACTGAGTGCTCAGACAAAACCCACCAAGCACCATGCAGACAGACCAGAGGCAGGATTCAACCCCACATCCCTGGAAGTTGGGGGTGTCAATGATTAATTGCAATTAAATGAATTCAAGATTTAAAGAAATGTATTAATCGCTTAGGAAAATTGTTTAACATGTGTCATTAATTACTTAGCATTAATATTAATCTAATTGAATCTACTTTTATTCATTAGACGGATAACAGATAACTAATAAATAAATAGACATACACATGTGTAGTTTGACAGACAGAAAGAGAGACAAACATAATAAAAGTAAATTAATTATTAAAATTGTGAGTTTACTGCATTTTTATGAATTAACTAAATAGCCTAATTTATACATTTCCTTTGGTGGCTTTATTTCTTTGATAGACTTATAGTCTTTTATACAGACTGTTTATACATACAACTTGTGTGTAATAAGTAAAAAACAAAGAAAGAAAGAAATAATTGAGAAGGGTTAGATTCATGAACAGTACAAAAAAAGAATAATGGGAAAAAAACACAAATTTATCACTTAATGTTTATTTTATTTTACATGGAAGCGCATTGCTTTTACACACACAAAAATAAAAATACATTAAAAATAATTATGACTTATAATCATGACTTATTATGTCAAAATTATGTCTTACTAAGTAACTAAGTAATAAGTCATAATAAGTCAGAATTTCTCATAATTCTGACTTAATGTCTCATAATTATGACTTATTGTCGCATGGTTATGACTTACTAACTCATACTTATGACTTAACATCTCATAATTATGACTTACTAACTCATAATTATGACTTACTAACTCATAATTATGACTAATTGTCTCATAATTACAACTTATTATATCATAAGCATGACTTACTGACTTATAATTATGACTTATTATCTAATAATTATGACTTCAATACTCATAGATATGACTTATAATATTATAATTATGAGATATTAAGTCATAATTATGAAACAAAAGTCATAATTATGCAATTTTAAGTCATAATTTGGAGACAATAAGTCATAATTATGAGATAATCAAGCATAATTATGAGTTAATAAGTCAGTTTGTATAATATATACAATACACCTCCAATTATCATAATTATGACTTAATATCTAATAATCATGACTTACTTACTTCCCTGAAAAACTCTGAGATGGCAATAGGAAGAAACCTTGAGAGAAATCAGACTCAACAGGGAACCCATCCTCATTTGGGGGATAACAGATAGCTGGAATTGTTTAGCAGTCATATTGTGTGTTAGGCAGCTAGAAGTTCAGTATAACAGTTGATGTCTTTAAGTTCATATGGAGTCCAGTTCATATTCTCTCTTACTGGAGGCTCAGGTAAAATGTAGGAAATTCCAGTTCTGAACTATTGAGCAACTGCATTAACACGTCCTCAGAGAACAGCTGTCTGCATCAGCCGAGGCCTGGTCCATCTTCATGGTAAAGTGGAACTGTCCCCAGTCACCACACGAATCCCAAGAAAACCACACAGGCCACCATGCGTGCAAAAGGATCTCCAACGAGAAGTGGTGCACCAGAAGTCAGGCAGGTCTAGAGGAGTCTGGATCACTGGCAGCTCAGGAGCGACATGTGTAGCTCAACAGAGAGAGAGAGAGAGAGACAGAGAGAGACAGAGAGAGAGAGGGAGGGAGAATAGAGATGAGAAGAGAAAAGAAGAGAAAAAGCCATAACAGTTAGGTATGATCACAGTCACATAATGTATAAGGTGAATTGTATATATAGTGCAGAGTGCAAGTAGGGACTCCCTGGGTGCCACACTACAGTAGTAGTCAGCATAACTAAAAGGGAGAGCCAGAATGAAAAATACAGACATGAGGGCGCACTGAGATGTAAAGCAACCAATCACTTCACCATCAACAAACCTGAGAGATCAGTGAGAGTGGGAAGACAGTTCACCATAATACTCTACGTCGATGAGTCCCCCAGACCCGCTCCTTTATCTAATGTAAATCTATTCACAAAAATGCTTGGCTAAATAAATAGGTTTTCAGCCTAGACTTAAACATGGAGACTGTGTCTGAGTCCCGAACATTAATTGGAAGATTATTCCATATTTTTTGCGGCTTTGAAGGAAAAGCTCTGCCCCCTGCTGTAGTTTTCATAATATGTGGAACTGACAAGCAGTCTGCATCCTTTGATTGAAATAAGCATGGCAGATCATAACACACTAGCAGTTCACTCTACTACTATGGCGCAAGGCCATTTAATACTTTATAGGTCAAAAGTAGTATTTTTAAATTGATACAAAATTTCACTGGAAGTCAATGCAGTGTGAATAAGATAGAGGTGATATGCTCATAACTTCAATCTTGCTAATGTCAGACAGTAAGGCATCACAATAGTCCAACCTGGTAATATTATCTACATGAGCTTCAAATGAAAGATTGGAATCTATAATTACACCAAGGTCTTTTACCATTGTACTCGATGGAACAGAAAGTCCATCCAGAGTTATTGTGGTCCTATTACCAGAATTTCTGTCCTGTCAGGATTAAGCAGAAAGATGTTAAATAACATCCAGTCTCTTATGTTATTTACACATTGCTCAAACTTAAGATGGCTTTTCCCCATATGGTAACTTTGTGTCATCAGTATAACAGTGAAAACTAATACCATGCTTGCAAATGATGTTGCCTAGAGGAAGCATTTTAAGAGAAAAAAACAGTGGGCCTGAAACCGAACCCTGTGGGACACTAAACTGATAACTAATAAAACTGATACCAATCAGTTAAATAGGATCTGAGCCAGAAGAGTGCCGTTCCTTTAATTCCTACTACATTTTCTAATCTGTGAAGGAGAATACTATAATCAATGGTGTCAACAGCTGCACTGAGGTAAAGTAACACAAGCAAAGAGATGCATCCCTGATCAGAGGCCAAATAGGTCATTTACTACTTTAACAAGCGCTGTCTCTTTCCTGTGATGCGGGCTAAATCCTGACTGATACAGTTAGCGTATGATATTTCTATGTAGATTTGAACATAACTGCTCCGCTACTATCTTGCCAGGATCTTTGGGATAAAGGGAAGGTTTAGGGGAGGTTAATTATAATTATAATTATCTGATAATTATGACTTACTAACTCAGAGTTGTGACTTATAATCTCATAATTGTGACTTAATATCTCATAATTATGGCTTACTTTCTCAGAATTATGACTTATCATCTCATAATTGTGACTTAATATCTCATAATTATGACTTACTTTCTCATAATTATGACTTAATATCTCATATCTCATTGACACTTTCAGGCATATTTGCACACACCCTGGACATTTCTATATACAACTTCTATTTATATACAACTTCATTTCATACAAAAATTCCTTAATTCTATATTTTCTATATTGTACAGCTAGGTTTTTCTTATTTTTCTTAGATTTTTCATATATTGTATATTTTTATATTGTATAAATATTTTTATTCTTTCATAGTTAAATTTAATTCTATTTTCTTTTTCATATTTTTTTCCTAATAATAGTCTTTTGTTTTAAGGTCACGCGCGGTCGTCTAAGCATTTCACCTCATATCGTACTGTGTATGACTGTGTGAATATGTGACAAATAAAATTTGAATTATAGATAATTATGACTTACAACCTCATAATTATAAGACTAATTTGTTTTTATTTTATTTTTTTCCTCCGTAAATAAAACGCCATTTCGAAATGTTATTCTTCTTCTGAATTAAAGAATCGACCAATTTTAAATTACCTGAAACATATACGTATATATATATATATATATATATATATACTGTATAGTTTTGTGCGCTCCTGCGTGCGCGTGGCCGCTGGAAGTTTGGAGGAAGTGACGGCATAGAGAAAATTGTGAGAACTGAACCAGGGGGCGGGGCTTAAGGGGGGGAAAGTTACTACTCTAAGACCAACAGAGTGTGGGGGGAGAAACCTACTCAGCAATTTAGTTGGGGATAAAAATAAATAAATAAATAAATAAATCTGTGTCGGAATTAGGGGAGATAATTAAACATAAGAAGTTTGGAAGAGAAGAAACTTTTTTTATTATTATTATTTAGAAGATGCGTGATTTTGTGCGCGCGCGGCGTGTAAATGACTTTTTGCGTTGTCCTGAGATTGTTGCAGTTACTCCGGCGACATGATGCACCATTGTTGTGTTAAACGACTCCGCAGCGACTTTCCCCAGTGTTCCCGTGTGTACTAATGTCCCCGAGCAGTGTTTCAGCAGTCTCCTCCTCCTCCTCCTCACTCCGGGTCTTTCTGCTGGTTCTGGCTCCGCTGCTGCTGTTGTTGCGGGTCTGTTTGTGCTCAGAGCTGAAGGTGCTGGTGCGGTTAAGCGACGGTCTGATCACTGCGGAGACTTTAGAGTCGGACAGCGAGAGGGACATCATCAGTGTAGAGTTCAGGCACACGGACGGCACTCTCATCACCCTCCTGGCAGATTTCAAACGGGTTAGTGGACACACACACACACACACACACGGAGAAAATTAGCCATAACACTAGAGATTGGACTGCAGCCTAAAGAGTCAGACATCAGTCTATTGATACTCCAGTGATACTTTGTAACCAGTCTGACTGTGTACACAGTGGATCTGAGGAGTTCAGCTTCAGCCTGTATTTAAAACACAGGACAGATTATATTTTTGCATCAAATGCAGTGCAAAATGTGTGTTAAGGGGCAAAAAAAAAAGAGAATAAAAAGAAATTCTACTAAGTATTCTGGAAACCATTAAAAAAACAAACACATTAAGAACATTTTTATTGATTACTCAATCACTTTCTAACTCCATGATCATTCCTGATTTTTATTTCTTTCTACACTGTTAAACAATGCTGAAGGCGTCAGAAATACACAATAATCTCCTTTGAACTGTTGATATTGAGATGTATCTAATGGCTCTTGCTTGGTCTTGCTTTCCTGGGAAGGTCTTCATGAGAGACAGTTTCATCTTTGTGCTTGATGGGTTTTGCAAATGCACTTGACACACAATACTGTTCTTGCAAGAACTGTTCCAGAAGGCCGTCCTCTAATTGCATGTGTGTTATTGTAGAATATAGAAAATAAATCACTAAACAAAAACAAGTGATCCTAAACTTTTGAGCGGTAGTGTGTGTATACGGAATATAGTAAAGATGGGAGCCAGCAAGCACCCCTAGGTCAGGTCACGTTAGCTTTCATTGTCATTTCACACAGTGAAACGAAACAATGTTCCTACAGGACCAAAGTGCTGTGTACAACATAAGTTAACAAAATAAATTAACACAACTAACTAGCTAAGACTTTTAGGCACTGATTAGATTAAAATTCCAATACTATAAACATCACAATTTTATAAATATCCCCATCCTATATTAAATTTTTTCCTGATTTTGTTACCATTTGCAGCCTTTGAAAAAATAATTGAACAGTTAATTAAATGTAGCTCGTTCCTTATAACACTAGTTTTCACACCTAAAAGCAAGCGCAGCATTTAAACAATACAAACGAACTTCAAATACAAGCGTTTAACAATAAACTGAGCAGTACATATCTCTGTCATCTGCTATAATTATTATTTCTAAAGAAATAATTAGAAAATAATTTACTCCTACCACACGTGATGAAAATGTGTGAATAATTCAGAGTGCGCCATCCATAGGATTATAAAGAAACAGAGACAATTTACCTCCTCAAACAACTACCCGAGTCTTACCTCCCGAGTCTTACCTCCTGAGTCTTGAAACTCAACTTTACTTTTCACACAGAATTTTCGACTAATTAGCACTTGCAGGGTTTTGAGCCTGGCGTCAGCGTACGTAGTAAGTGTGTTAGAGACTAATTCGCTCACAGAGTTTAGAGAGAGGCAGATAGATGGCTTTTAACACACATGATTTTTGATGATGTAACTTAAGTAATGATGAATGATAATGACTTGATGATAATGAATCGTTTACATCTGAGGCTGATCAGCCATGACCAATCAACCTAAAAACCAGGCAGTTTTGGTCATTCCTATTATAAATGTAAAAATAGTTTTTATACGTGATGCGTGGATCGCCACACACACACACACACACACACACACACACACACACACACACAAAAAAAAAAAAAATCGATTCAGTTATGAATTTTTTTTTTTTCCCGCCCATCTCATCTCAGGAAAAACTCCCTGAGATGGCAACAGGAAGAAACCTTAGGAGGAACCAGACTCAACAGGGAACCTGTCCTCATTTGGGTGATATAGGATAGCAATTGAAATTATTAGTGTAGTACAAAGTACACTGCCTGGCCACCAAAAATAAATCACCATTTCTGTAGGGCCAAACTATCTGGCTGCATCAAGCAAAGAAAACAACTGTTCAACACGTCATCAAAACCTGGAATGGTAGAGATGAATCCTTAATTTAGTTAAGAAATGTGGTCAGGGGAAAAAATCATGAATAGAGATGAATAAAAATCATTAGTAAAAGCCAGAGCTATGTTAAATAGTGAAAATAAGAGCATTTCCATGCACACACAATGTGATGAGAACTCACAGGATTAGGGGATTGGGACTTAACAGCTGTGTGGCCATAATATATAATGTGAATGCAGTAAAAAACATAGCTATGTTAAATAGTTCGTTTTAATAAAATTATTAATAATAAATAAATAATAGTTTTTTTAGTTTGTGCACTTGCTTTGTTAAATCGTGTGCTAAAACACAGGAAGGACTTGTACCCTCTGTGCCTAAATTAACCAAACCATGGGAATTATTTAGTAAAATAAGCAAGCAAATTAAGAACAATACATGGGAACAAATCATTTTTAATTAATTAGCCTAAACTTGCAAATGATTTAGTGAAACAAGCAAACAAACCAGGGAGAAAATATATTTTAGATTTGATCACTTCAGGGTTCTGTACAGTTATGTATGTCAATAATATTTAAAAAAAATGTTTTGCTTTGACAGGACAATATTTGTACCTTACTTTGATTTCTGAAACTTGAATGTAGGTTATCAGCACACATTTGCAGTTTAAACATCAGGATCCTCCATACTTAATATTTTTAAAAAATCCAGTTTCATGTGATATACTTAACTAATCATTGTATTTTGTGTATTTAAACTACTTTAATAACAGTCATGAATGAATGACGGATCTTGACCTTTTACATGCACCTTACCTTGTCCTTGCTGCTCATGATCGATTTTTGTAAATTTTTATTTCCCCCCAACTTGTTAATGCAATTTCTCTCTGGTATTAATAAAGTTCTTTGAATCTTCTTTGAATGTCAGTTGGAGCTTGTACCCAAACTGTCCTGGAACAGATTGTCATGTCTTCTCTTCTGATTAACTCATTTGGTTTCTGTAACCCCATGCATGTGCTGCTCATCTGGTTTATCCCATGAGGACAAGAAACTCTTTTCAGGAAGCTTTAACTGCTTCATGCAGAAATTAGTTATAAGTGTGTCTGAGTACTGGATCCAAGTTGTTTCCGAACAAGAAGTAATGGTAGTAAAGGTATACCTGTCGTCTTGGAGTACACACTTCTACAAAAGGTTTTTTCCTGACTACCTAAACAACCTGTATGTAGTGAGGTGTCAGTCAAACCTAGTCAAATCATTTGGGTCAATTAGTAAAAACCCTTGTCCAACACATACATTACTCATGTAGATGATACATTGGGTTTTTTGTACACACAAGTCAAATTTGTTCCTAGGTCAGGAGTCCGCCTGAATTTGGGTCGCAAACTGGTATGGAGCATGTACATTTCCATATACATTCACAGCATTTGGGCAGACACCCTTATCCAGAGAGACTTCACAGAGATTTCTGAGGAGACCGGCGGCATTAAACAGTGATCTACTTCTGTTCTCAGATACGACTGGCTTCCATATCTGCCCGAGTCCACCATTTTATTATCAAGAACACCTTTTCCAGCGGACTTGGGCACCAAGGTTCCTGATTGTGGACCGGTTGTGTTCTCACTGTTCAACTCAGAAATGTTCGCGAGGCCCTAATTTGAAAACACCCTAGAAGTACCATCAGTCTAGTCACTGTTAGGAAGTTGGTTTTTGGTTTGGGTTTCCTAAGGACGCATTCATGTTGTGCTCAGAACTAATAATTCAGTCAATCCAAGCTGTTTACGGAAATAGTTTTTTTCCCTCTATAAGTACAGTCCATTAGCTGCCATAATACAGTACAGTTCATAATAGCTTTTAAGTAATAATCTTTTGGTGCTTCATATGCAAATCGTTCATTTATTAGTAGGAAAAATGTAGTTTGGACCTCATACTCTGCTAAAACTTGGCATTAATGCCCATATCTGGCAATCTGAGATGAATATCTGTTCACACCTGGTTTTGTTTTGAATGCGTCCCGCACTGACCATTGTGATCACATTTCATCAGCAGCACTGCTGCCATATCTGACAAGACCTACAGTACCTGATGCCAGTATAGAACAAAACCCAAAAACGCTACCAAATACGAAAAGAAAATTCAGTGTTTGGAGTCACCTCACCCAACTTAATATTGTTGGGTCTGTAAAAGATTTAATTATGTTGACCTGCTAATCTAATCACATTTCTTTTACTTTCTGCAATCACAAAAACGAAACCAGATCGATTTCCCTGCTTTTGCGATTGGTGGATCCTATTGTGGAAGTTTTCCTTCTTCTTGTTCTTTCTTCTAGCTACTACAGGCTCCTACTAGAGCTACCATTTGAGTGTGTACCAGTGACTCTCTGAATAAGCAGTATTAGTCACTATCCTTCATGTCTTCACTCCAGCAGCCAACAGTATTTCACCAGGGGTCAAATTCTCCTCCATGACTGTTACCTAAGTGAAGAGCTTCAACACCATGACTCCCCAATGAACTCCTCCAAATATTAGCTCATAGACCTCTAAAGAATGTCTGTTTTCCTAATTACGCTTGCTTTTATTGGCTGCTGCTTCTTTAATTTGAAACCTGGCTGCTTCCTGTATTAGGGAGGAAGGTAGTAATTTGGTTCCTCATTAAAAAACCAACTTGTGCAAACTAATATAACTGGAAAGTATGCTCAGTGTCCCACCTAAAGGAGATTAGCATTCGGCAATCATATGAAGTGTGGAGTCTGTATGGCAGCTGACGCTCTGGGGTCAGAGAACGAGGCAGGGTTCGAGTTTCGTGTTTCCTAGTCAGCTGTTCATCTTTGAACCCTTGATTGTCTGCAACTTTAGGTTTAACTTTAGGCCCATATTAGTTTTAGACCCAGGTACAGCAGAGAATCTGATACATACTGTACACTTAGCTGACCACACGCTTCAGGATCAGTATTTAGTGGTTGGGTTGGAGTAATCTGATTGGCTCACTCCATTGACATGGGAATGTATCCCATGGCGTGGCCTCCTCGGTGTGATTAATTTTGGAAGAGAGCATAGCAATAGACCAAAAATAACCAGTCTGAGATTTGACTTGATTAAACGTATCAATTTCCTTCTGACTCTAACCAGCATTGAGACAATATGGACGGAAACGTGTTTTCATTATGTTTTTAAAAGCTGTTAAACCAATTAATTTGAGATAGTTAGAAGCAAATACGCGTGCATGCTTGGCCATGGGCATGGGGAAAAACCCTTTGGTTGTGGTCCTTTGCTAGACTCTAGAATTTTAGCTTTAGAGACTATTTTTGAAATATTTTCAAAATCTGCAGATAATCACGTAATTTTTACGGATCGGAAATATTATTACGTATATTATCGTGATGACGCAAAACACAAGAGTCGACAGCTGCCACATCAACATGCCGTCACCAGTCTGGGAATATTACAAACTCTCCTTAAAAGACATAAACTTTTTTTTGCGGCTGCTCTCGTCAAGGAGGTTCGCAACTTGTCACAAGTTTCTACGCCGGATGCCCTTTCTGACACAACCCTCCCAATTTTCTAACTGGGATCTTGGATGTAGCGACCATCGATGGCGGGGCTCAAACCAGATCCTCAGATTCCTAAATCAACATTCTAGAGTTCTAGAGCCTTAGCCACATGAGTCACAACTCCCCCTCTTTAACCGACATAAAATTTGCAATTTATAAGGTAAAGTACTCGCCATATCATCTGGAGATCGCTAGTTTGATTCCTGGGTGATGCTAGCACTTTGATAATGATGGCCGCCAAATATAAAGTGACTGATGTGTGTGTTTATTTAAAAACGTTCAGTGCAGAGTTTCGATTTGTTATTCATTCACGTAGCCGTGTTCCATGTGCTGCACGTTATGACGAGTGAGGATAGTCGGAAGATCGCGTTTTAAATAAGCATTTCACTGTGTGTTACTACTGTAGGTAAGGAATGGAAACTTATTGCTCTTTAGTCAAACATAGGCTATTCTATCGGTTTCAGTTTCTTTATAATCTACATGGAATAATAAGAGAATGGAATATGTTGCCCTTTCAATAAATATAAGTTTTACATTATGATATTTATGATCAGATCTTAAATCCACTGATTTCTGTGATCAATGATCTGCTCCAAAAAAACGCTGATCGGATTCATAACCGATACACCACACCCTTTCACTATTGGTTTCTCTTGCCTATTCTGCATAATATTTCACATTGTTTTCTTGGCACATGATTTGAATTGTCCGTATGCCAGTTGTAACATCATAATATTTTAAACGAGTTGAGCCGCTATATTTGCATTCCCTAAATTAATCAGGCTGAGCTGACAGTTCTGTGATAGTCTTGGCAAGCTAACGATTCCTCCATGAACAATATACTAAGTCTTACATCACCATGTAAACAATGCTCTATAGGTATAGATTATACAATATAATTCAATTGAGAGATTTGACAGACCAGCGAGAGGATATTTGATGAGTTTGTGATGTTTGTGACTCTTGACGGGCATTGTGGTTTCTCTCAGCATGTGAAGATTGTGAGGGCGCTGGTGCTGGGGGAACCGGAGCGGGGCCAGACGCACTACCAGGGCCTGTGTTTCATCAGCAGGCTAGAACATGGAGAGATCATCCCGAGTGAGGCCATGGTCCGATTGAGACAGGTCAGACATGGATCTGTTGTGTTATAAAAAGCATTTTACCATTAAAATGTACCCTAAACACAGGATGTTATTTCTGAACCTTGCAGAAAAACCCTCACTTGGTGCGGACCGCTGAGGAGAAGCGTGGCCTGGAGCGCATGAGCATGAACATGGTGGTGAATCTGACTCTATCCTGGCACCTCAGCTCCCACATCCGCAGCATGTGCCGCGACGCCCATGATTTCATCTACACACGAGAACAGGACGTCAAATACTGGCGAGAAAAAGGTTAGTGTTTCGCTCTCTTTCTCTCTCTCTCTCTTATTAAATACATGTACTATCGAATGAATTATATAACAAGTTGCCAATGACACTGAATGAAAGCAAAAGGGAAACCTGAGAGTAAATGCCTAAATGTTTTACTGAGGTGGATCTCTTGCTCCTTTATGATGTCAGTATATTATGTCTTTATGTTTTACCTTGTCTAAGCTGACAGTTGGCATTCCTTGGAGTCTTTCATAAGCGTAGGAGTTGCATATCACAGATTCTGTGAGTGAATTAGTCTCAAACCCACTCTTTACAAACACTTATACCATGAGAGCTAATTAGTGCTTTAGAAGCCCACCCGTTTATAGGCAAGTTGAGTTTTGAGACTTTGAAGGCATTTGAGGCGATAAATGTTGTCGTTTCTTTATAATCCTGCAGGTGGCGCACTCTGAACTATTTGCATATTTTCAATCTGTGTGGTAGGAGTGAATAATTTGCCAATTTTTTATTATTATTATTTTTTTTAGAAATCATAATTATGGTGGATGACAGATTCGTGCCGATCAGTTAAATGTTAAACTCTTGTATTTGAAGTTAGTTTGTATTGTTTAAATGCTGCGATTAGTGAGAAAACTAACGTGAGAAAACTAACGTTATAAGGAACGGGCTACATTTAATTACTCGTGAAACTTTTTTAAAGATTTAAAATAGTAAAAAAATCTGGGAAAATGTACTATCGAATCGGGAAATTTATAAAATCGTGATGTTTATAGAATCGCAATTTTAATCGAGGTATAGTGATATCATATCGGAAGTGACCGGTGATTCATATCCCTGGTAAAATGTGACCTGACATAAATTTGCGCTACAATAAACACCTCAAAGTTGATTATATTAGACATCCAGCTTTTTTTTTGTTCCCCCCAATACCATCACTATTCACCAAATGATAATTAGTGAATTGACTTCTGATGCTTTGTTAAAAAAAATGTAAAGGCATTTTTTTAATCATATGTTACAGTGTGTATATCTCTGTGCAGGTGTGGAAGGCTCCGTGTTCAAAGCGTTCCCAGAGAGCGCAAACATGGCAAATTGCAGCGCTACTACCGATCCGTGGCAGCCGTGCTTGTGTAGCTACACCATGAGGCTGGAGTGGTACCCGTGCATGCTGAAGTACTGCCGTGGGCACGGGCCGAGCCCGTACAAGTGCGGGATCAGGAGCTGCAGCAAGGCTTACCGCTTCGACTACTACACGCCACGCAAGCAGCTGTGCATGTGGGACGAGGAGAGCTAACGGCGCCGCTGTATGCGCGTTACTAATAACGTTTAATGAATACTAGCGTTACACTAAAGGTTCAGCCTCTGTGTGAAAACATTAAGTGATGAGGAGCCGTCGAGTAGGTCCTAAGAGTTCTGAAGTGCTACTTTAACGTTGTTACTCTATATTCTCGTTGTGATATATTTTTAGATTCGTCAGGTTTGCCTTAAGGGACAAGTCACTGTGTTTTCATTTCTGCTGTCACTACAGTGTAGACTCAGGGCAGAAAGTCACCTCAAAGGTTCAGAAAGTTTGATTGGATTCTACATGAATTCATTGCTAGAACTGCAAATGTCACATAATTTGTGTTAACATTAGTCACTTTCTGTGTCTGTAATGTAATGGGAAGAACTTGTGTAGTAGAATTTATTGTCGGTTCATGATAGTTATTTTTATTTTGTTATTACTTATGTTATTAGTCTTAAACACTCATTGGCCCCTGGATAACATGGACACCTGCAAGTTTATGCAGGTATCCAGTCAGATGCATGGTGCATAAAATCTAGTCATGGTGCTGATGCAGGTCAAGAGCTTAATGTTAAACATTATTATAAGCAGTGGAAACGAGATCTCCACTACATTGACCATGACATGGTTGCTGCTGGTTTGGGAAATTACAGGAATTAATAAATTACTGTTGATTAATAACTAAAAAAAAGCATTCTTTACAACCATGGTGAGGAGAAAAACATCTCCAAACACACACAATATCAACAGCAGAAGACCACATCAGTGTCTCACTCTTGTTAGCTTATTCACCCAAACTGGACGTTTTTTTTTTGTTTGTTTGTTTTTTAACTGGCCACATGGTAAAGCTCTTGCCTTGTTTTTCTGCATTAGGATATCTGTTGTCGTCTCCCACATGATTGGCTGATTGGATGCTTGCATAAATGATGAGCTGATCAGGTGTTCCTATTAAAGTGGTCAGTGAATGTACTGTATATTATCTGACTATCTGGAAGTGTCAGGTGATGATGTATAACTATTTTTTGTTTTTGTTTTATCTACATGTAGACCAGAAGTGTTGCTACATTTTAAATTCTTGTTTTTTGTCATTTTGACAGTAAATTACACATAAGCTCTACACTAAACTGTGAGTGTTAGAAACTCGCAACTCTTTTAACGAACGGTACTTTTTTTTTTTTTTTTTTTAAATCTCGAGGTTTAGCCGTGAAATGTGTTCAGTCTTACGAACAAGACACAAGCTATGCTGGCAGCTAAGGCACGTTTCTGTGTTGTCTATTTATTGCTAATATATTCAAGTGATGCCAAATGTGCTGCTCACACTCACCATAACCCTGACTAATTATCTCATTTCCATTTCAATAACCTCATTACTATGAACGCGTACACTACGGTGGACAGATGAACCTTTCACACAATGCAATATTGTTATCGTGTTTGGGACTTTTTAGGAATTTTTTTTCCTAGCAGATTGCACCCTCATATGGCACTCTTTCATGATCTTGAACTGTATTAAATATTTTCATATATATTAAAAGGTTATGTGTTTACATGTTTTATGCACACTTTAGTATAAGGTTGGTGGCTTGTTATCTGCAGATGTATATGCTCAGGTTTCTCTTCCTTGCTGGATATAATGACTTATACTGACACTTACAGTCTTACAGTGTTGTTGATCTGATATTTAAAGCGTGTTCCAGGTTTTGGCTTTTCTTTTGCAATGAGCCAAATCTGAGGATGATTAAACAGCATGAATAACTATTTGCATATGCTAGTTTAAATAAAAATTTAACTATTTCAGAATCTTTTGTTTTATTTGTTTATTTTTTTTTCTGGTGGGATATACAATAGTCTTTAAATAATTTTTCTTTAAAATTATTATTCATGTTTGAAAATGATTTCTCATGCTTCCAGAATGACTCTTCTGCAAATTGCAGAAATCATGGAATTTTCCTGTGCCATCATGGAAGAAAAACTCCATAGATGTGATAACCTGGTCATTTAGTACTGATTTTATTTTTTGCCACATCATTGCTGAGCCTAGACCTGACCGACTGAAGCAACCCCAGATCATAACACTGCCTTCAGAGACTTGTACAGTGGACGCTATGCATGATGGCTGCATGTGCTTCCCTTCTTACCCTGACGGATCAGACCACATGACTTTTGTCCATTGCTTCGAAGTCCAATCTTTATCCAATCCTAGCAAATTGATGTGTTTTTTTCTGATTAGTCTCACTAACAAGTGGTTCCCTTATGGACACACGGCTATTTAGTCCCAATCCTGCGAGTTGAAATTCTCACTGAAATCCTTTTACTTTCACTGTTAAACATAGTTCTGATTTTTACTGTTTTGATTTTTTTTATGATGCCACTTTAAACATTTAAGAAATCTCTGTTCATGATTTTATTTATTGCACAAAGTTCAGCACTATCCTTTCAGGTTGTAATAATGCATTGGACAGTTCTTACCTCAAACCCCAGCAGTTTTAACATTTTCTGAGCTTGATGTTGGCCGATAATTTGCCCGTTCTCAAACAGCAGCCTCAGGCGTGATCTGTCTTATCAATCACAGGAATACATTAACATGCTCTTCTTATGTTGAAGTTTCTGCAAATAATAACACACATCAGAATTTGTAAAAATATATATATATATTAAACAAGAAAAATTGATGAAATAAAATTTGGTAAAATAAAAAAATATTTTAGGGGTTTGTTTAACATCCATGGATGTTAAACTTCTTTGTTGCAGATTATAGCAGTGGGTTTTCAAACACTGGAATCTCTTCAGAATTCTTCACTTACGTTAATAGACTGAATTTAATATTTTGACATTAACATACTGTACTACTTTTTCTTTTTAATCATAAGGAGACTTTTTTGCATTTAGAAATATCTAGCTAGAAGTCAAATACAGATTGCCTTGACAAATACATAACGTACAGTATGTAGATTTATTTTGAATCTATTTAATCTTGGCTCATTTTTAGTATTCAACCTTTTTTAACATTATTATTATAACTGATACATTTTTGACAGATTCGTTAGTTAGTTTTAGCTGTTGTTAGTTCGCTGTTGGTTACCCATGTAGATTTCTTTGGTTGAAACGATCCGATTTACCATAAGTCAATCTAAATCACTGATTTGATTTAGATTTCTGTAGATTTTTTTAATCTGTGTTCCAGCTTTTGTTTGCATTTTTTTTTTTAGGCAAGTAATTGCACCTTTATTTAAGGAAAGAATCAGAGTACTTTTTCTGAATACTGAGAACCGCTGCTCAAATATCCAACAGTGAATTAGTTTCATTTCAGTTATCTATCAAAACTAAACTAGTTATAAATAATGGAATCCATGACAAGATTATTATATGTTTTCCTGAGTATGTATGCGCATGGTTAATTCCACATCATACAAGGATGCTGGAATTCTACAACACATGTCCCTTCATGACGGTTTTGTTGTCTGCCGTTGTGTTTCATTCTTGAACTCTGCCCTCTAGTGTTAGTTGTGTAACATAGCACAGAGAGAGAGAGAGAGAGAGAGAGAGAGAGAGTGTGGGAGTAGGCCTCAGGCGTAATCTGTCTTATCAGGATGTCCTGTTTAAACAAACACCATAACCAGGACAAAAGTCACAAAGACGCTATAGTACTAGCTGATGTTCATTGTGTGACTTCATAAGTGTCGTGTGCGCTTTTGCACCTGCTCTGTACATCTATTCAAAATGATATGAATATATTAAACCTCATTCTTTATATTATTTTTTGGTTCTACCTTTTTGAGAGGAAAAAATATATATTCAAAATACAATACACATTACAAAATTTGGATGTGGTTTATACTTAGACCTCTAATGTTCAGTCCAGTAATGGTTTAGAAATTCAGTATATCAGGAAATATATGTATGGTTTCTTGAAGTATTACAAGTAAAAAAAGGGAAAAAACAGTCACCATTTTAGTAGGGTCAAATTAATGAGATGCATCAAGCAAAGAAAACAACTAAGGAGGTTTGAAATTACTGGAACTGGTTTAAGAACCCTTCAACACATTATCAAAACCTGGAAGGATAGTGCTGAACCGTCACCTTTGTGGAAGAAATGCAAATCATGAGTCATCATCGGGTAAACAATCCAGAATCAGATCACAAAAATCAACAGTAAAAAACATAGCTATGTTTAACAGTGAAAATAAGAACATTTCCATACACACACGTACGGGACACTTGAACATAAATATTGTATTTTGGAGCAATAGAAAAAAAGGTCATGACCAGGGTATCACATCAATGGAGAGTTTTTCTTCCCTGATGGCACAGGCATGTTCCAGGACTCAAATTGTGAATTAGCGGTTTCTGGGAGCATGAGGAATCATTTTAATACACAAACTGTAATCAAACATAAAGGTGACTGAATAAAATCTTAGAGTGTGCCAGTGTATGTTATTAGCAGAAACAAATCTAGTCAAATTATGGTCAAAACATGGCTTTCCAGCATTAAAAGCTGTTCATCCAAACAGCTTTTTTATTTATTTATTTATTTTTAAATCAATCTCGCATAAAAATCTGTGACTTTTGTTGTAAAAGTTACACACTTTATTGTACGGAAATGATTGTCGCATGTCACGTAACGAGCATGGTTAACATACCACAGATGGAAAGCAAGCTACAGTTGTATAAGTGTTTGTGGTTAAATTATTTACAAACCTGTAAAATCAATCAAAATGTACATTTGGTTTAAAATCACTGAGAGGACAAAAAGGATTAGCATGACAAACACAATGATTCTAATAAACTGTGGAGGTCTGTGAGCTTTAATAAGAGGGTGAAAAGCACTTTTGTCCAAATGTCTTACTTTAGTGGGTTGAGGTGAAAAAAAAAAAAAGAAAAGAATAAAAGAAAAAAATATTATCATATTTTTATAATAATAATTTTAAAAAGCTAATTCTTATTTAAAAAACAACTTTATTCATTATCTCTCATATGTTAGCTAGCAAGATAATTCCCTTTACTTCTCCTAATAATAACTAGCTTGCTAATTGTTTGCTAGCTTTTCTTTTTCACAGATTATAAATAAATAAAGTTGCTAGTATACTTTGGATGAATCAAGGCAGTGACATTGTGACATGTAACCATGATTTTTTTTTGTTATCATGTTCGCTAACAAGAGCTTTGTTTCTGGTAAGCTAGTTGAATGCTACTGTAATAGCTAGCTGCTAACAATACATACTGCTGAGATAGACAGCAGATAGATTACAGTGATCAGTATATACTTAGTAAATGGGTTAAAAAGTTACAGATTTATATTAATACCTTACAAATATATGATTATAGAGCAATATTGAGCAATAATTTAGAAAGTAAAGATTTTTCTTCTGAAGTAAATTGGCAGAAGTATTATATGGATAATAAATTGCAGGATTAAGTAGTTTATTAGTTGTTTTTAGAAATCTGATAAAAACACATCAATGTGTTCAAATTGATAAAATTGTAGAATTTATTTTTATTTTTTTTACTTTTGTAGTGAATGTCCCAGTGGACTTCACTCATTACTGTATCGCCCCTTTAAACCTTCACGAGCATGCTTTTGTGTCAACATAAACACTGCAGGCAAGAAACTGACACATTTCAGGTTTGAGAAGTGACACGCACGCACACGCGCATGCATACACACACACACACACAGACTCACCTGAGTTTCTGCAGTTTGTCGTCTCCCCCTATGTTGTTTTATGCAAAAAGAGTGCGTCTGGATAGGACGCACTGTGGGCCTTATGCAAATCATCTGTCTATCAGCTTGTGTGGGATCGTAAAAAAGGTGAATACTTCTCCCTGAACCCACTTGCGCCAAATGTTGAAGTTTCTGCGTAACCTCCTGCGTGCATCTTGCTCCTTCTTTCATTCATGACCGACTCAGGATTGTAGAAGAAATCAAGCCAAGCACATCCACAATCTTTCTTAAAGGTGAGTACTGTAAATTGAAATTACTTACAGACAGACTCTCTGTCTCTCTTACTCTTCGTTTCCCTGTACGTCGCTTCTGTAGCTGGTTTGCAAAATCATATCTCATGCTTGCACAGCATATTGACCCATTTAAATGATTTTGACTAGAAGAGATTAGGGAGGAGGGCCCGAGCCAGTGGCGACTGGTGGCTGGCGGCTGGAGGCTGAGCAGGGATCCCCTCAGCCCTTATGAATATTACAACAAGCCCTTTACATAAAGGAGACCTTTTCAAAGTCAGACCCATTAGAATAAAACCTCAAGTTCATTTTCCTGACCGGGCCATGAATTGGCCCAGTGTGCGCATAAAGTAGGAAAATCAGCTATATTTATCATTACAGATATTAAGATGAGCACAGAGGCTGTCGAGCAGAGGGATCCTCAGCATGAACACACAGGTAAGAAGCTATTCATCCCTTACCTTGACCTGTATCTGAGTTGGATGGAATTCAACCATTAATATGGAATTTAATACATATTTACTTACTTAGTTACTTATTGTTAACATAATCAGTTGAGATAAGGAGTAATTATTCAGCACACCGTTACAACTTGTCATACTCCTGACAACGTGAAACCGGTGAATAGAAGAAAGATAAACATTTGAAGGAAATAATTTTTTTAATTATGATATTATAACGGACGTTTTTACAGGATTAGAAAAGGCTGCCAAAAAAGATAACATTTTTATAAAGTCTATGAATGCGTCCACACAAAATTTTATAGGTACAATATTTTAATTGCATAGTTTTTGACTATAAAGTAACAGAAAGTTTATTTTTATTATCGTGAAATAGAGTAGCTATAAAGTCAAATCATCTAAATGCTGTAAATATTATAAATGTTATATATATATATATATATATATATATATATATATATATATATATATATATATATATAATATATAAAATATATAAAAAATATTATAAAGGTTGTTATATTATATGG
>JAQMYJ010000017.1:15697233-15723863 GCA_030014305.1 Clarias laeviceps | reverse complement strand
CCCCTGCTTAAGTCAGTACATGTCCAGGCCCGTCTGAAGTTTGCTAGAGAGCATTTGGATGATCCAGAAGAGGATTGGATGTCATATGGTCACAATGTCATATGGTCACAATGTCATATGGTCAGATGAAACCAAAATAGAATGTTTTGGTAAAAACTCAACTTGTCGTGTTTGGAGAAGAAAGATGCTGAGGTGCATCCAAAGAACACCATACCTACTGTGAAACATGGGGATGGAAACATCATCAATACTTATTTTCCACCATAATTTGCAAATAATTTCTTTAAAAATCCTACAATGTGATTTTCTGGATTTTTCTTTCCCGATTCCCACCTCGGGGTCTGTTTCCATGTTCTCCCTGAGCTTGGTGGGTTTCCTCCAGGTCCTCTGATTTTCTCCCAAAGGCTAACTGCAGTTTCCAACTTGTTCATAGTATGTAAGTCAGTTTGTGCTTGGCACCCCATCCAGGGTGTACACTCTCTAATACCCAAGTCTCCTAGGATAATCTCCAGGCCTTCTGTGACCCTGAACAGTATAAGGTGTACAGAGAATGAGTAATTGAGTATATTTCTAAGTTTCACTGGATACTTTTGACTTTAACAGACTACCTGACCAACATTTTCACCATTCCAATCTGTACCAACACCGGGTACCCGAATGGATTATCTGCGTTTAGCAGGCGCATCGGGTACCAGCTGATGAACCTCAACGAGAGCACACATTACAAGTGAGTATGAAATCTCACTTGTATCCTTCAATCCTTTAATATCAATTAATAAACTCACATAAAAAGTATGCATCATTTTATTTTGTGTTCATATTTAGGATTATCTATAAAATTGGAGATGTTAGTAGCATCCCTTTGACTGCAAGTACAAGAACAGGTAAGAGGTAAACCGTTAAGTGAGTTGAAACATGAATGACGTAAAGACACTCGGACTTGACATATGTGCATGTCTTTTTGTAGCAGTTAACTACACGGATATCGACCTTAGCTTCGCCGGACGCAGCGCGGCAATGGTGGTGATCACAGCAATTCTCTCTGTGGCTATGTTTATCCTCCTGCTCGGTATCATCATCAGTTCGCTTGTGTCGCCTAAAGAAGGTTAAATCCATCACTTCACAATCAGAAATCAAGTGTATTACCACTATACTGTATGTCCTGTTCAAAAACTTGTATTTTTTTCTAATTTTTTTCATAAGACATAATAAAATTAAGAATTACGCTAGTTATCAAGCAAATTTTTGTACATTTAATACTTTCATAGGCAGCACGGTGGCTTAGTGGTTAGCAATGTCACCATGCACCTCCAGGGTCAGGGTTCGATTCCCGCCTGTTCATGGAGTTTGCATGTTCTCCCAGTACTTGGTGGGTTTCCTCTGAGTACTCCGGTTTCCTCCCACAGTTCAAAGACATGCAGATTAGGTTAATTGGCGTTCCGAAATTGGCTGTAGTGTACAATGGATTGGCACCTTGTCCTAAGTCTCCTGGGATAGGCTCCAGGCCCCCGTGACAAGATTTAGCAGTATAGACGATGAGTGTGTGAGTTAGTGAGTGAGTAATACTTTCATAAAGCCTATGCTTATAACAATCATTTTGTCGTAGAAGGGTGATTTATGTCTTATCTTTCAAGTATGTGATATATTTCTCAAGTTGTAACATGCTTATCTTCTTATTTAATCAAAATATTGATTAACACTGATGATTAATTCCATGACCATTTCTATATAAACAGCAATATCTCAGAAACGTGTTGTTTTCTTCTAAGTTCAGTTGTAATGGGTTGACTAACTGCATTCAAATTCAATAATAAATATTAAAATGTGATAAATAATTCAAGCATGTTTATATCTTATTAGATTAGAGAAATAACTTTAAGTTTCATTGGGATGTGATCATGGAGTGAAAATGATTGGATTTAAAATGATATTCAATGATTAATTATCAATCTGTATTGGCCAAAGGCATGATCCTGTAAATTTTATCTGCTGCCACTCAAATGAAACATATAAAGAAAACTTTATCATATAGATAACTTATCTATAAGATAACCAACACATAATCCAGATCATAATCCAGATCTCAGTCCAGGTGGTGATTTATGATGTGATCAACAAATGATCCCTCAACAAAAAGGTGGGAAAGTTTGAGGAAGAACAGGGTGAACACTGGAGACAGAAGAAAATGCTCAGCTAACAAAATTAAATCACTTTACATGAAAAATAATATAGGTGGCACAGTGGCTTAGTGGTTAGCCCTGTCGCCTTGTATCTCTAGGATCGAGGGTTCAATTCCCACCTCGAGTTTGTGTGCGTGGAGTTTGCATGTTCTTCCCGTGCTTGGTGGGTTTCATCCGAGTACTCCAGTTTCCTCCCGCAGGCTAAGCTAATTGGCATTCCCAAATTGCCCTGTAGTGTGAAAAATAAAATATTTCAGTTTCAGGTCACAATCATGTATATGTATAAACTTTATAAACTCTAAATAAAGTTGTCAATCAATTTACCTCAGTCATTTCACTTACCATTATTTGCCACAGTTCTGCTTTTGAAGTTGGCTGGGCAACACCCACAAAGATGACATCACACATACGCAGGTTTAACCATTTAACCCTTTTCACCCCACAGATACCAATCAGTAGCTTCTGAACAGTAAAGCACAACTACATAAAGACACTGAGGACCAAGATTAAATGTTCAACTTTACCCACTATCCCACTTTACCAATATTCACTTTATACATTTTTATTAGTGAAATCCATGGCTTAAAGAAGTCTACTTAATAAGGAGCAACAATGTACCATTGACCTTTTGCACATGACATCAGCATGTCTGTCCACAGTGGTCCCACCCACTTCTGGATGGCAAAAAGACAATACATACCTGAAAAAAAAAAAAATCAAAACCAGTCAAGGAAGCACTTTCATCATTATGTCATTCATCATGTCATGTTGACATTCATGGCACGGAAGGTCCCAGGTTCAAATCCCACAACCACCAAGTTGTTCCTGTTGGGCCTTTGAGCAATGCCCTTAACCCTCAACTGCTCAGATGTATAATGAGATAAAAAAAAAAAAAAAGTAAGTCGTTCTGGATAAGGAATGAAATAGGATAAAGAAATGCCTAAATGAAGTTGCTTATAAGTTGTTCTGAATTGCATCTGAACCATTCATGTTGTGTTTCATAGCTGTAAAGCTAACTAGCTTCTAACAAAAGTCTGAATCCCAAATTCCTCTGTAACTCCTGAACCCTTATATACTGTATAGTATATTCATTACATGTAAATTGAAAATTCCAAGCCTTTCTTGTTTTAATTTTGATGATTATGGCTTACAGACAACAAAAATCCTGTATCTCAAAATATTACAACATTTCCTAAGATCGATCAAAAAAAATCATTTACAATACAGAAATGTCCAACTTCTGAAAATAAGTATTTTTCCATCCATTCCAGTAATTCAAATTTTTTTCATTTACTTGATTTTGATAGTAGAAATGTCTCTTTAATTAAAAATAAGTGTATTGTGGATTCATTATATGTTTAAAGCTATAGGCTTAAGCTACTGTATAAAGCCATAAACTGACTGAAGAAATTCAGTGTTTGAACGCTTTTGGAAAAGCAAGTTTGTAACTTTGGTTGAGACATTTGCTTTGGGACATTAATATTAAGCTCAAAATAAAATGTATTTCCCAAATAATCACATTCAAGGTTGATTTCCAACACTGTTTCACCACAGCAGAGAGAGACAGGAGCTCTATCGCGTTTCCTCCTCATTACAAACGGCTCCTTTCTCATTAAACGGCGTTAATTACACACACCTGGTGTGAACATAGGTCTGCTTCCGACGAAGAATGTTTCTTCAAGAAAAAGAAAACAGAGAAAGAAAGATGTTTCTCAAGCTTCGTGCTAGCGAGAAATTTCTAGACCTCCACCTGAGCACTGGGCTTCATGACTGGGACATGAACGAGGAGATTCACCTGAGCACCACCACCGACCAGTTCTATCAGGGTATAAAACACAACATGTCTACTTCAGAACAGAGAAAAAACTTGGGAATATTTTTCTTATTACGTGATTTGTTTTTCGCAGACGACAAGAGGAATGAGCAGTATTTGGCACAGTGGCATTATGCCAGAATCTCAAGAAAAACTTTCCCTGAAGAGCTTCATCAGCCAAACCCTCCTGCTGAGTGTAAAGGTGAGGAAAAATCACCCTCAAGCATATCACCATTTATTAGATCTATAGATACATTTATGGATATATGGATGGATAGATTCTGTATATGCATGCATGGATGGATACTGTATATAGATGGATGGATGGATGGATGGATATATATACTGTAGAAGGATGGATACTGTTTATGGATGGATACTGTATATGGATGGATGGATACTGTATATGGATGGATGGATGGATGGATGGATAGATACTGTAGAAGAATGGATACTGTTTATGGATGGATACTGTATATGGATAGATGGATAGATGGATATGGATGGATGGATACTGTATATAGATGGATGGATATACTGTATATGGATGGATAAATACTGTATATGGATGGATATATACTGTAGAAGGATGGATACTGTTTATGGATGGATACTGTATATGGATAGATGTATATGGATGGATAGATACTGTATATGCATGGTTAGATGGATGGATACTGTATATAGATGGATGGATGGATGGATATACTGTATATGGATGGATAAATACTGTATGGATGGATAGATGGATGGATACTGTATATGCATGGATAGAAGGATGGATACTATTTATGGATGGATGGATACTGTATATGCATGGATAGAAGGATGGATACTATTTATGGATGGATGGATACTGTATATGGATGAATAGATGGATAGATACTGTACAGGGATGGATTGATACTGTACAGGGATGGATAAATGGATTGATCCTGTAGATGGATGGATACATTGTTGGATGGAAGAATGGATCCATGGATAAAGGGATGGATAGATTGATGGATGGCGAAATGGATTGATGGATGGCGAAATGGATTGATGGATACATGGATAGATGGATGAATAGCTTGATAGCTAGAAGGACAGATAGATGGATGGATGATCCTGAAGCAAATTTCAGATATCCAGGAGCAGTAGAGACAGTAACACAAAGTCAGGATGTAGATGATTGCACACTGTATATTTTTCATATAGTCAGTATACACACTTCACTGTTACTTCTCCAATGCTAAGAACAAAAAACTACAAGTAACACCTAAATAAAGCACATAAATCACGGGTTTAAAAAGGAGCTAATTAGTGAAATAAAGTTAACTGCAGGTCAACCTTAATGTGCAACTTTGTGTTCCAAAAATGACAACAGTGCAAATAGTAGTAATTGTGCAAAGAACAGCATAAAAGTTACAATCAAACTAATTCTGTGCGTAATGGCCAAATATGTAACAGTGAGAGTAACTGAGCAGACCACAAAGCTAACAGATGAGTTGTCCACGTAGCGCTGTGGTGTATATAGCAGAAGGAAGAAAGGTGGTAAATCTGAATGGCTCTGGAGACAAAGTATTTCCTAAGTCTGTCAATATGTAAATCCTTTACTTTTTAAAAGTATAAAACAGTTTCAGGGTTCTTTGACCTGGTTATGGGTATTTTGCCATATTTATAATGCAAACATTATAGGTTAAAGGTTTTGGTCTTACTGTAAAGCTAACTGCAAATTTAGCAGCAAATTTAGCAGTCATAACCTTATTATCTGTTTCACCCAGATGGGGATGGGTTCACTGTTGAGTCCGGTTCCTCTCTAGGTTTCTTCCTATTGCCACATCAGGGAGTTTTTCTTGCCACTGTCGCCCTCGGCTTGTTCATCAGAGACTATCTGACCATTTTGATTCGTACACATTCACATTCCATACAAATGTAAATAATTCTTTTGATTGTGTAAAGCTGCTTTGCGACAATTACAATTGTTAAAAGTGCTATACAAATAAAATTGAATTTAATTTAATTATTGAGAAAACATGAGCGTTTAGGAACTGTCATTACAACTTGTTTTCAATCACTCACTCTCTCATTCACTCTCATTTTCTATACCACTTTATCCTGTACACAATGTCGCAAGGGGCGGGGAGCCTTTCCCAGGTGACAGCCTGGATGGGGTGCCAATTCACACGCACGCACTACATATTCATTCAAACACACTACAGACAATTTGGGAACGCCAGTTATCCTAATCTGCATGTCTTGGGACTGTGGGAGGAAACCGGAGTACTCCGAAGAAACCCACCAAGTACGAGGCGAACATGCAAACTCCATGCACGCAGACTCGAGGTGGGACCCTGGAGGTGCAAGACGACAGTGATAACCACTGAGCCACCGTGTCGCCTTCCAGTTCTCAGTGTGGCATAAACATGAAACCAAATTTTAATACCTTTTAAACCTATCTTGACCAGTAGTCAATATTTCCTGTATATAATGAGCAGAAGAAGCAGAATTGTTCAGATCTACATTCCACATGGAGAGCAATATACAGATGAATTGATCCATAATACTATTGTGCCATGTAGCCACACTCATTGCTGCTTCTTGAAATCCTTCCATCTTCCTCTTTCAGAATCTGTAATACAGCCAAATCTGTGGTTGATGGTGAACCCCTGTCTGGCCTGCCCCATCAAATACCCTGTTCGAGACAAAACGCCATCGCTTCCGAAACTAACAATAGACAGATCTGTGTCTGGTCCTGCCCTTCCTGTGCCAGGACAAAACCTGCACCGGCTGTCGTGGTCTGGCGAAACCTGTCTGGATGAATCACTGCATGATGTGTGTCTCTCAAGCGAGTATCAGGTGAGACTTTAAAAGCAGCAAATCATGATTGTGGCAGGTTTCTCTCCTGCTTCTTAGACCAGTAGCTCTGTGTTTACAAAGCTTTGATGCTAAATTACTTTCTCATTGTCTGTAAGGCTTTATCCTGTATAGAGGGTCACAGGGCTCCCAGGAGACTCGCACACGCTCGCTCGCTCACTCACTCACTCACTCACACACTACGGGCAATTTGGGAACGTCAATTAGACTATTCTGCATGTCTTTTGGGGGGAGACCATGCAAACTTCATGCACACAGGTATTGGAGACGGGAATCAAACCCAGACCCTGGAGGTGCAAGGTGACTGTGCTAACCATTAGTTTTAAATTTTAAGTTATTTCGATTTGGATTCAATTCAAGTGACCAGGTTAATAACTATAAGAAAAATATATTTAATTATAGGGTGCTGGGATTTCTACCACTGTAACAAAAATGTAAACATCCCAGCCCTGGATAGTCACAGATTCCTCTCAACACAAGTATGCAAAATTCTTAATACAGTATTTCTCCCAAAAAGGCGCTTTTTACTTTCTTTCAAGCTCACAGATGATGACGCATCCTCGGGGGACGTGGCGATCGACCGTAAGGTGAAAGGTGCCCGGAGAGGACGGGCACCCAAGGAGCCGGCGTCACGCAGGCTGGGCCTGGCTCGGGCTCAAAGCAGGCGGCTGCAGAGAGTCCTGCAGGATAGCTGCAACCTGAAGAACGGCGCCTGGCCACGGCCGCCCGTCAACTACTGCATCCTCATCGCCATGGCACTGAGCAGCAGCCGCTCTGGGAGTCTGAACGTCCAGCAGATCTACAACTTTACCAGGTGAATGAAGGGAACAATCTCTTTGAAGCAATTCGAGATTTTGAAAAGTTAAAACGCATCACAAATCACTGGATATATATTTATTCATGTTCCTTCTTGGTTTTCTGCAAAAGCCACAGTTTGCCCTGATACAGATACTGATTATATGATCATTGTTTCCATCTTCTGGACATCCTGTTAATCATCTCTCCAGGGAGCACTTTCCTTTCTTCCTAACGGCGCCCGACGGCTGGAAAAACACCATCCGCCACAACCTGTGTTTCAGCAACAGCTTCAGAAAGACGCCGCAGCAGGTGACCAGCGACGGGAAGAGGAAGTCCTGCCTGTGGCACCTGACGCTGGACGGTCGGAGAAGACTGAGGAACGAAATCCACACGCTCACTGCAGACTCGTTCAGAATGCTGAAGAGGAGCATGAATTACCCAGGTTAGATCCTCGTCCTGGCATTCAGCTGGCATGTGTGCTTGGAATCGCATTTTCATTCTGGCTGTCTTTGTTTTTCTCCTCCTTTACAGATATGATTCAAGCACTGTTTGAGTGGTAATTTGGCTCGGGAGCCTGGAGGAGTTAAAAAAGAAGACTGGATTTGGGGGACAATGTGGTTTCTGATCGTGTGCACTGGTTTATTTTCTTGTTTACTTTAACTTTTTTTTTTTTTCTGACTTGCTGTGAAGTTTGATTTTGTAGAAAATAAATAAATTAATATCTGCACTAATTTGCAATAAAGTGTGAACGATGTTGTTTACTACTCACCCGGGTCAGAAAGGGAAGACTGACAGTGACGACAGTCCCCAGAGAAAAAAAACTATAGTGGATACTCCATATAAATGAATTTCTGGTGGTGGGAGAGTGTAATTGAAAATATAGTTGCGAGTTTGCATCCTGGGGTATTAGAGAAATTATAAAATAAGCCAGTATTAGAAAATAATCAGCACTGGTGTGTTAGGAGTAGCTCTGACTGAATCTGCTCTGTGGAGAGTGAAGCAAACATTTCAAAAGATTACTGCACAGAGTAGTTAATAGCACAATGACCTCACTGACACTGCTGTCTTATTTAATAATTCCACATTGGGTTTTGGGGTAAATTTTTTGAGTATATATTATAGTGCAGTTTAGCGAGAATCCTGCAGATGGCAGTAATGAGCCGCTATTGAAATTTTGCGCGCTCATCCGGGTCACTAGAGGGTGCTAGTGCACACGTCACACATCGGTCAGTAAATATTTCGCACAGACTAACGATGGTGTTTGCTAACAAGAGAAGCGACTGAGTTTTTAAAATGGGTGCGTTTTATTGTGCCATATGCAGACAAACAGATTTCTCTGGAAAAGGTCACATTTTCGGGAAAAGCCACCAGAGCAAACTGAAAGTGGTTCTGGTAAAATTCCTGGATAAGGTAAGCTAGGCTTGTGGAGAATATCAGGAAGCTAATGCGCTAGTCATTCGGCTAACGGCTGCGTTTCAAATTTGTAAGTTAAGTGCACTAGATAGGAAGTGGAAATAACCCGTGTTGGTTATGATGTGTATGAGGTGTGTAGTGCGCGTGTGCAGGGAGCAATGAATTATTTGGGAGTGTTGTATTAAGGGTTATAAAAAAAATGTATATACAAAATATATACTGTATTTTAACCAAGTTAAATGAGTTTTTATTCTTATTAAATTCTGTTTGGTTTGTATAGGGCCAAAATAGTCTGACTATTATTTGTGCTTAATGTTTAAACTGTGGTTGTAATGTCATATTATTTTTAAGCTGTGAAAAATGTCTCATTATGCTTTTTTAAATTATTTCTTTAGGATTTTTGCAAAGTACAAAGTCGTACAAAATTGTACCACTAAGTCACATGTGCTTCCACACATTTTTTATTATTAATTTTAATACTTGTTGACTTAAATAAATAAAAGTGAGGTTTGGTCTAAACATGGGTCAGAACTCGCTTTTTGATATCTTTACGTTTCATAAATTGGAGGACAAGAAAAAATTTCTGTCTGTATATCTGTCAATTTAATGAAACTTTTGCAGTGCTTAGATATCTGTCTGAAGTTTAACCTGCACCATAAGTAAAATTAAAATGTTGAGTAAAAATTATGTTATGAAAAGTTATGTGTCCGGATTTCATAATCTACTTTAAAATAAGCTACATGCTGTACTTTTCCGATTTCTCATCTTTGATTCATTCTCTGATTACTGAACAGGGAGTGTATTTGGCTGACGACGAAAGAAGTACAACTTAGCGTAAACAAGGCGTAAATGTAACCCTTTCTATATCCTCTCTTTCCCGCTGATCGTAATAAGATGAAATTACATGTTCAATTTCCTAATATTTAGCCACCAATCCACTGGAAACCAACACTATATAATGTTATATATTTGGTAAAGTTACAGTTTTAAAAACCTTTAATTCATCTTTGTTGCAGACAGACATGTACGTTGTATTCAACCTGAAATATCATAACTGATTGCTTTAAAGCTGATTTTCCCCGTTATTGACGAGCTCTTCA
This sequence comes from Clarias laeviceps, assembly GCA_030014305.1. Taxonomy (NCBI): domain Eukaryota; kingdom Metazoa; phylum Chordata; class Actinopteri; order Siluriformes; family Clariidae; genus Clarias; species Clarias laeviceps. Next base: position 15,713,703 of record JAQMYJ010000017.1, on the reverse strand, counting down.
GCTAGTGATCAAATATTGTAATGGTTGCCAGGTCTATTACAATGAGCTGGTTTCCAGTTAATTACACTTGACATCTTGTAATCAGTTGTAATCAGGGGGAGATCAAGTACCCTGTAACCTGCCGTAACAACTCAAGAAAACAGCTAACAGCATGCTGTATTGTTTTTTCACTATTTCTGGCTGCAGGTGAAAGAAGCCCGGCGAACCCTGAAAAGTCCGCAGGTGGAGAAGTTCGATGCGTCGCAGCACGAAGCAAAGTTCTGGTGCTACTGCTGCGAAGAGGAGGTGCCAAAACATGTGAGCGACAGCAGAATCACCGTGCTTTACTCAGGACTGCTGGAGCACATGAGCACGTGAGACCTTCACACACTTCTGAATCACCTCATGAATGAACACGTTTAAAATGGATCACTCAAAGTGTGTGTGTTTGGTGATTTTCAGTCAAGAGCACCGCAAAAACACAAATGCCTTCTGGTGGAAGAACAAAGCAGACCATAAACACAAAGAGAAGTTCATCATCACCGAGCAGGAAACCGAACGGTAGAACAGATAGACACTCACCCTCTTATAATATGTTTGTTTTTATTATGTATGAAAGATTTTTGTTGTTTCAGATTCAAGGAAGAAGTTGCCAAAGCTCTCGAACAATACGAAGAGAAAGAGGACACGCTTTTAAAAGAAGTAGATTTCTTTTCATACAGCGCACATCCTCATACACTGCTTGGCCAGGAAAAAAAATTGTCACCATTTCAAAAGGGAATATTTATTAATCTGCATCAAGCAAAGAAAACAACTAAGGAGATTTGAAATGACTGGATGTGGGTTAAGAACACATTATCAAAACTTGGAAGGATAATACAGAACCGTTAACTTTGTGGGGAAGTCGCATGGTAAAAGATCAGAAGTAAAACCCAGAGCTATGTTTTATAGTGAAAAGTTTTTTTCCCCAGGATTGGGGCTAAACAGGCCATAAGAGAACCACTTGTTAGCGAGACTCAAAAAAAAAAATGCTTTCAATTTGCTAGGGAGCGTAAAAAAAGATCAGACTTTGTTGGAGACAGTGTTATGATCTGGGGTTGCATCAGTTGCTCAAGTCTAGACTCAGCAACATTATGTGGCAATAAAATGAAGATAGCTGACGACCTGAATGTACTGAATGACCAGGTTATCACATCTGCATCAGAGTTTTTCTTCTTCCCTGATGGCACGGGTATGTTCCAGGTCTCAAATTGAGAAAGAGTTGTTCTGGAAGCGTCGAGAAATAATTTTCACACATGAACTGGTCACCACATTGTGTGCTGTAATCAAAGCTTTAATGAAATCTTAGTGTGCTTTAAAGCTTTAATGAAACCTTTTTTTTTTTTTGGCCAGGCAGTGTATGTATGTATATTGCTTTTTCTTATTACAGATATGATTTATAACTAATTTTAAGATTTCTTTTCTTTGCGTCTAGCAAGCTGCTTTCATCCGGTCGCAGGAGCAACACAGGCAGGAGGTGCTTCAGGCTCTATTAGAGGTTTGTTATCCAGGAATGAAGCGACAGTATCCATATCTCAGTGGGAGAGCCGGACGTGTGTGAAAGATGTGCATGAAACACGAGTCGCTGTAGCGATCATAAATTCAGTTCGTAGCATGTTCACATACAGTATGTTAGACATTGCAACAAAGCAGCCTCACAGAAAGCCTTTACTATTTTGAGCAAACTAAAAATATCTAAAGGATGTGGCATGAAGGCCTAGACTGGAAACAGATACATCCTCTTCTGGGTCGCAGCAGATCGTGGGGATTTTATTATTCATTATAGTAAACAGTCATATAAAGAGTAAGAAAGAAATGATGAAATGTTTAACAAACGTACAGGATGTATGATGAGTGTGGGTTGTTACTGTTGGCATTTCCTGAATCAAACCCAGCCTCAGCCAGACCTGCAGCAGTCTGCTGAACCGGAGCAGCAGAACATCCAGCAGAACATCAGGTAAGAGATCCAGACCTGCGTACTTACACAGCGGTGAATAATAATCTAACCTGGGTGTCTTTAAACCAAATGCACTCGATCCGTCAGTCAGGACGCTTGGCGTCTGATGTCTCTGTACTGGAGCTAAAGCAGCTGTAATCGATAAACCCTGCTTTGTATGGAAAACATTCCTCATTCTACTGTCAGTCAGTTGCTATGTATAAATGTTGACTCAGATTGAAGTAAATCTCATTTAGTGTTTCTGTAATAGTTTACATGGACACTGAACTGATAATACGTGCACAAAGCATTTAATCAGAATACAAGTGACCTCACTTTGGTCTTTTTGTCTTTTCTTGCAATGGTTTAATTTTACAGTATGTAAGCAAGAAAACACCTGTATATGCAGCAAAGTGAAAGTGCAAATAATATTTCACCAAAACTATGAGCGTTTTTTAATAATAAGCAGTTTATAATGATATAGGTAAAACAAATGTAATTCTTGAAGTAAGCTAATTTAGAAATGTGTACAGTAAAGCCTTGTAGTGCGAGTAACTTGGGTTGCGATGAATTTTTTTTTCGTAAATTTTAACTTGATAAAAGAGCGTTGTCTGCCGAGCATCACATGATCACAACTGGTTGTTCTCTCTCTCTCTCTCGAGCGCTGTGGGATTGTGGGTAATCATCTCCCATGCTTAGTCTCCGTGAGATTGTGTGCGTCACTCGTATAGTCAACATCCGTGCACTTTTGGGATGAACTGGAATGCAGACCACATACCTGATCTCACTAACTAACTTGGCCTGATCATACCACCTCGTCACTGATGGTTTTAACATAACCGCACTTCCAAATGTTACATTCGTTTAGAACAAAGCCAATTAACATAAGGATGGGAATTTACATTATAGTCAGCCATCTTTGCTTTGTTTTTTCCTCATGTAAAATTTTGGTATTGTTGTATTAGAATACCACACAAAATTATAACAAGCAGGTGGGTTTTAAACTAGTGACATATTACAAGAAGAAAGAAAAAAAGGTTGAAGTAGTTTGTAAACTGGATGTGAGGCAGATAATGAGTAGATTAACAGATGAGTATAATTCCTGTTGTGAAGAATATTTTACAAATTTGTTAATGAAAAAAAAAAAGATCATTTGAAGCAAGCATCTGAGAACTGTTTAAAATATCTGGATCTTTAAAATGTCTTCCTTTACGTGTTAGTGAGACTAGCCTTATAGTTCCAGTGCAAAAACGATGACGGCAAACATCTTATGGCTGATTTGAAAAAAAAAATGTTGCAAATTTTTTAGATATATTTGTTTTTTGGCAAAGCATTCCTTTTAGTTTTAGTATTGTAATTAAATACCCCACAAGATACAGAACAGTATTTGGCATTTTGGTTATGTTTTTATTTTTTTAATATTGATAACAGTTCAGCTGCACTAGATTTCACTCGTGTATCTTAACAGCACTGGTTCAGAGCAGACGGGATGTTACAGTCATAGTGCACTGAACGAGCAGGCAGGGCCAAGCCACGACGACCCCTTCATGCAGAGTCAGTGGGACGATTCAGGACAAGGCCTCACTTTCATTGGCTATCAGGTGACTTCTGAAGCATTTATGATGTCATTGGCTTTAAATCACTTAAGAGTATGAGGAAGTCTAACTTTTAATTCGTCTCCCATGAAGGACGGCTTTGCCAGTGGAAACGTTCACACAGGTGAGTTGTACTGGTATTGTGTGTGTTATGGAGACTGTTGAACGAATGTCTGTATGAGTTGTATGCATGTCGTGTCGCAGGGGCGGTGCCTCCATGGCTGCTGGAGGATCCTGAGGAGGAGAGAGTGGGGAGCTCGCAGGACATCGGTCCGTCTCTGCAGGATTTTCTTAAACACAGTAAGCAGCTCTCGTTCAGTTGGTGTAGAAATGTGATTAAATGGATAATCCGACCACACAAGGGTGTTAAACGATAAAGCTAAACGATTTAACTTCGAATTTAACTCTCAATCTCGTTTACAGAAGAGCAGCAGAAGCTGAAGAAGCTTCCAGCCAACCGCGTGGGCGCCAACTTCGACCACAGCTCGCACACCGACGCAAACTGGCTCCCGTCTTTCGGACGAGTCTGGAACAGTGGCAGGCGCTGGCAGTCCAGGTCAGATCCGAGATCAGACACCGTGTAGCACAATATCGATAGCGGATAAAATGTCAAATAGCTGTTGCTTTTTCAGGCACCAGTTCAGGCAGGAGGAGGTTAAAAGTGGCCAGAAGAGAGGGAGAGAACATGGAGGAAAGGCAGCCAAGAAGCAGAAACATGTCACCAATGGAGACGTCTGATCATCAGATATGTATATGAGCACTGCAGCTTGGACAGGAGGAGGAGCGTGAACCTAGATTCAGTCGAGTGAGAGTTTGTGGATTTCAGGGTTAAGGCAAGTTTTGTGTCGCAGTTTGTAACTGCACTCACTTTCTCACATTGAGAAATCTAAAATTCTACCACGATGCTGTCGAGCGTAATTTCTAATGATTACGTGATATATTAACTCGCTTGTTCTAATACATTAAAGTCTCTATAGCAAGAGCATGGACGCTCAACATAAACACTTTACTTTAATCAGTTCAACATTTACGGAAGGTAACAGTGTAACAATCAGACTTAAAAGAGACTTGAGGTTTTACACAACACAGTCTTCTGGAAGGAGGCCATTTTTTTCACAACATGAACATGATCTGTATTAGCATGTCCTATTTTTATTCCTTATTTATGACATTAACTGCCTTTTTTTTTTACATTTTCCAAACTCGCTGTACCTTGCAAAGAGTAGCGACAGATAAAAACCATTCAACTTCACCATTCGTGTTTCCAGTTTATTGAATAAATCTGCAGCATATTGAAGTGGTTCTGATATTGTCCTTTTGGTAATAAACCCAGATACTCTCCCCGCTTTCTTCGACAGCGGCTGGAGGAGGGAAGAGGAAGAGAAAAAAAAACCCTCATACAGTGTGCAATAATTTTCCATTTTGAACAGTTCAGTCGTATTTAGGCAATATAATCTATTCGAGCTATTCGTATCTTCTTTCCTCAGAAGGCTAAAAGATCATTAATAGTGCTCAATAATAATAATAATAAAATACAATACCTTATAAACATTAGCCAAAACAAAACGTACAGATTACATTAATATTTAAGGAACTTGCAGTCATTTATTTTATTTTTTTTCCTTTTTCTTTTTAGTAGGTTCTGTTAAAATAATACAAGACTCATACACATATATATATTTATAAAATGTATAAAGCAGAAAGAAAAAAGGAATTGGGTCTCTGTAAGAGATGCAGTGTTGGTCATAATTGTACAATTTTACACTTAAAGACCGTAACGGGTCTGTTTTTTTTTTTTTTTGTCCTTTCATTTAATTTTATAATAATTTTTATCTTCATATCCCTTCATTCCCACATCCCGGATATAAAGGAAAAGCCATGCTATAACCATCCAGTAAGACTTCCACTCGAGTTTGGTTTGTACAATAGAAGAACATAGTGCCTCGTGTTCAAGATCAAGTTCTGCTTTCTCTTGGTCACTTCAGACCGGACAGATCTTCAGTAGCGTCATTCAACAGAATGTAGTAGAGAGGGCGAAGGAAAAAACAAACAAAAAAGCTTAGAGTTACAGGGACAGCGGCTTTCGGGTTAGTGGTGAGGACACAGGAAAGCAAGAATCTTTTCAGATGTGCACACAGCTCGCTTTCCACCTCCGCACGGTAACAGCAGTAAGAGTACGACTCCTCTTCGCATCAATGTAGATTATTCAGCATTCTAACCTTAAAACCAGAGAAGAGGTGTATAAGAAAGAAACCTGAACTGTATGGAAAAAAAAAAAATGGAGATCCTGATGATTAACCTGATCGTTGAAGCTTAGGTCCGAGCTGCTTGGCACGGAATCAGTAACTTATACTTGCTCTAGTTTAGTGGTCAGATGCGAAGTTTAAGGCCACATCAGGCCCTCTTGCAGATGTGCGTGGCAGTAATAACATTCATATCCATACAAAATAAGAACGATCCATCCGGCTTTATGTAGCATAAGTCCTTATGAAGGACATTTAATTTCATAAATCGATTGCAGTCGAACTACCTCTGGCATCGTTTTACTGGTTACGCTATCAAACCCAATTTCATCCAGTTTTTCTTTTTTTTTTTTTTTTTAAACCTGTTAATTTCATAAGTGACATCTGTAAGAGCTGAAGTCGCCATCCAGGATTTTAGTTGATCCTCAGTGCCATGCTGCCATCGTCCTGTTTTCCTTGGAGTTTATTAAAAAGGAGGAGGAGCTACTTCAAATCCAAATCTTCATAACTCCAAATAAATAGCTGAAGCTAAACACAGGGGATGATTGAATGTCTTCATCAATTTCCAAAGCTCTTTCCCTCAGAAAGTCAAGCAAGACAAGAGGACTTTCCCCCCATGTACTGTGTGCGCGTGTGTATGTATGTGAGGTTCGGTTCAGGGTTTGAGAGGCAGTTAAAGATGCGCAAGAGTTGAGCAGGGAGCAGCAGGACCACGGCACACCTTCCTGTACACTCTTCTGTTTCACTTCTACTTCCAGCAGGAAACCACAGCTCCAGGAACACTAGCTTTTATCTGTAAAGAAAGAAAACACAAACTCGCTTGTTAATGTTTTACACACACAAAAAAAAAAAAAAAAAGTGTCACCACTGTATCAAGCAAAGAAAACAACTTGTATGAGAGTCAGTACCTTTGATTTCTTCTGATTCAGTAGCTGGTTGCTCTGAGTGCCTTTGGCATAGTTGGTTATATTTTGATTCTACATCCTTGGGGGGGGGGACAAAAAAAGTAAACTTCAGTATAAATATTAAAAGGATGTGAATTCTAGAACCACAGTATAGTATCGCAGTGCAAAGAGCTTCTTAACAAAACAGGAACTTCATGAAAGACGTTAATGCAATCCTAATCCAAAGGCACTAATGTAACACCAAATTAGAAAACAACATTTAAATTCAGAATGGTCCTTCTTGAACATTGCATGCTTGTTGCTGACTGCTTTAACCATCAGCGTCAGTCCGAGAGTCTGGAAACTACAGCATTGGAGCATGTTTATAATAAGAGGAAATATGAGCTTAAATAAGTTTACAGAGGCTTTCATTCAAGATTAATTTCTTCAGGCAGCCATGACTGCAAAGGATTCTCTTCCAAGTATTACAGGTTTGTAATAGTATTAGTTTGTTCCATTATTTATGAATGTGTGTATGAAAATTCCTGAACGCTTAAATGCAGCACACTTTTGTTAAAACCCTTGAATTGAAACTGAAGGTCGTCTTGGCTTTGCTCACATCTTGAGTGTTTCATTTTAAGTGCGATGTGCTGGTGTACAGAGACCAAATGCCAGTGTAAATATCTTTGTTACACAATTTATTAAACGGACTTATTAGGTAAATGACAAATCTACTCCTATTCCAAACTATTAAATAAAATTCTGATTTAAAGCCTTAATGTGAGTCAAATGTGAGCGCTGCAAATCATACACATTCATGCAGATTTTTTTATTTTTGTCAAACAATTTCCATTCAAGTTTGTCGCATCCAGAGCTCTAATGAACATTAAGGTTGAGGTTACCTTCAGCTGCTGCAGGCTGGCTTGAAGCAGGCGCAAGTGGGTCATGACCTGTCTGCTGAAGTCGGGTCCTCTGCTCTGAGAGGACGCCGAGGACAGGAGCTTCTTCAGGTCGATGCCAGAGTCTCCTGCTTCAGTGGGCTCGGTGCTGCAGACCTGCACATCGTCATCAGTGCTGCTCTCAGCTGATACACCATAACCCTCCAGCACCATGTAACTGGGTACTGCCCGAGGAAAAAAAGAGACAGGATGTTAAAACAAAATAAGGCTATACTAGGCTTTAATTTTTAAATCAATATAACCATCATCCCAGATACAGCAGTCATGAAAAGAAAAAAAAAAGTTCTATCTTGCATGTAAAACTCGATAAATCATGAAGATCATTGTTATTAGCACAACACAAATACAACTCCCATTATCTGATCTCCTCACCAGAGTCTTCTGAGGTTTCAAAGAAGCCCGTGTCTGCCGAGGGCAGCTCATGACGGATCTCTGTCCTGACGTGTTCAGTCTCTGGTCTCTCAGCGCCGTTCTCCACCGAGCCATCGGGGGCAGCGTTTTCCTCTGAGCCCTGCAGAGACCCTGCCCTCCGCTCATGCTGCTGAACCTTACCCCTTTCTCCGTCCCTGTCCACGTCCTCCGTCCGACCGTCCATGTGGTTGATCAGGAGCTGCCTCAGAGCAGCCACTGGTGGACAAACGGACATAAATTTGGGGGAGCGTAACCAATTTGTACAATAACAAATTACCAATCAACATTTTGTGACACAGGACCTGTGCTCAGTTTGGTACAGAGCTCAATGTGCGGGTGATTCTAGAAAGAGTGTCCTCACTTGACTGGTTAAATGCAAGGCACAATGAGTAGTTCATCGTGAACGACTGAACAAACTAAACTCACGGGTTCGAAGTGCCTCGTCTGCCATCAGTGGAGACAGATCCTCTACAGCGATGGCGTGCCTCGACCGCTGCTTCAAAAACAGAAGTCTTTCTGCAAGCTCATGGTCTAGGAAAGCCTCCTCTTCCTCCTCCTCCTCATCCTGAACCTGCACCAAGTGCTCGCCCTCTTGTTCTGCCTCTGCTTCCGCCTCCCGTTCCTCCTCCTCTCCTTCCTGCTCTCCTTCCTCCTCTCCTTCATCTTCTGACTTGGTATCAAATGGGTTGCTTCCTGTTGGAGGGATCTGCATGATTTCTGAGCAGAATGTAGCATCTTTTTCTAAAAAAAAAAATTTTTTTTTAAATAAAATTTACACACTAGCTTTTTGAATATTAACATGAATCTACTGTAAATCATTTTTTTCTTGTTTTGAATCTCTTTCATAATTGCAGGCCATACGATACCAACAATGTAAAATCATTGTACTTATTCAAGATTAATTAAACCACAACCGAGATCTGAGTAATGGACTGGTCCCTGACACTCCTACTTACAAACCCAAGAATCAGATACCTGGAGATTGGACGCTTCCAGTGGAGATGCGATCCGGATCTTTGCTCATTTTTATATCGTCGTCAGCTTCCCGCTCGCTGCTGCAAAGAAAGCAGCCGGACATAGTATTTACAAATCGATTTATGATGTATAGACAAATGAAAGAAGGTTACGATTCTGGCAGCAGTGCAAGTGCAACTCATTATCATATTGGAATGATTGCAGTAATTGAACTCACTCATTCTGAGGCAGGCTCTTCATGCAGTCTGCTCTCTGCCCGATGAGATCATGCCACCTGGACAACAGAAACAGGAGCTATGAGAATGAGCTATAAAAGTTTCAGAATTTATTATCCTTACGTTACTCCAACAGGTTACTTGTGTCTGAGAACAAACAGGATTTATTTACTTTCTACTCGCTGACCACAACAAAAGTTAAATAAGGTGACCTTATTTTGCTAAATAAAAATAATTCTGGTATTAGGTTTGAAACATGGACTTTTTTTAGTTTTTTTTTTTCCCCTGAATTTCTTCCTAATTTATTCGTATCCAATTCCTCCCCGTCACTAGGGGGCTCCCACATTAAGGCTTCTACTACCACTCGGTCGTGAGGGACGAAGACTATCACGTGTTTCCACCGAACCACGTGATAGCCAATCAGTCGTCCTTCAAAGTGCTTGCTCACACACCATTGGGGGCGAAGTAACATACTCGGACAACAGCGCTATCAGCTCCCTCCTCTTGCATGAGCTCACAGACGTCCCTGATTGGCTGTAGAGCTGTGATTAATGTAAGAGCACCAAGTACCTCTCATCCCTCCCCTCTAAAAGAGCGCTGCCAATCAGCTCTCTCTAGACCTCTGGCTGCGAGAGGTTACAGCATCACCCGGGAATCGAACTCGCGATCTCTGGATGATTTGGCGAACACTTTAAAAGTGTATATAAAACTTTTTAAATCTAAAAAGTGAAGCGTCTTAGATTGAGACTAGTATTTTACTAATACTGCTTTAGTGCATTAATCTCTCATGCTGCACAGGACAATGTGAAATTTTAAATCCTTGTAAACATACCCAGAGATATCCTTCATTAAAGGCGATTTGGTGATGATGTAATGCTGTAGGAAACGGGATTCCATAATGGTTCCAGCTCTTAAACATGGACATTGGAAATCTCCCTGAATGAACAGTTGTCACACTTCTATTGTAGGCTTTAAATTTCATAAGGATTGTACTTACGTCTTCTGCTCAGACACAGTCTGCGCCATCAGCTCATAGATCTGTGCCCCATAATCAGACATGGACACCACAAAGAATGACTTGTTGTCTGTAAACGGCAATTAGGACACCGAGTTAGTGCTGATTTCATACCATCCTAGCCTCTCCTAGAACTCTACCATCATAGTAACATCCAGCATTCATTTCTTTTCCTTTTTCCACTTTCTGCCCTGACGCACCTGTTGCTACAGAGCGAACCAGCACGGTGCTGAGCTTGATGATCGGACTGAAGATGTGTTTGGTCTCGGCCGTGCCTGCCAGATTCTTACTATGGCACTTTAGGATCAGCTTCTCGTCCTGCCTCTGCAGCAGCACCAAGATATCCTCCAGCAGGAGTGTGTAGAGCTCTGAACACAACAACATTTCTTAGGATAGAGCAGATTGTGTGTTTTTGGAAAAATTACACACATTATTTGTAGGTTAATAATGTGCTTGACATTTTTTTTTTTTTAGATGGACTTTAGTCTTCAACTCAGCCTCCAATTTCCAGGACAGAAAAATGTTGCCGCATCCTCCTGGGGCATTAAATTTTACAATTCGTGGTTTCTTGAACTCTTACCAATAGTCTTATCTTTATTCACTTTCCAAGAGAGTGGTCCCTCATGTACCATTTTCCTTTTCGTCAAGTTGAGGTTCTACAGAAAAAAAATAAACGTTTTTTTTTTTGGTTGTTTTTTTTAAAGAAAACATACTAAACATAAAACTACTTGTAAAGTAGTGAATCGTCTAATCTTACCTTAAACTCCGCAATCATGGGGTACTCGCTCTGCTTCAGTGACGAGAGATCTAGTCTTCTCTGGTAGTCCTCTAACCTCTAAAACAACACGGAACAACAACAAAATCAAGATAATCCAGTAGTCCTTCAGCTTCAGTCTGAGGCTTTGCTGTAGTCTGCTTACCTGTTTGTTTTCAGCCTCTTTTACTTCCTGGTTGACATGGTTGAGGATCTGACGGCAGCATTCGCAGGCTCGTTTCACTTTGCTTTTCTCCTCGGGGTCGTCTGACAGGAAACACAAGCGAAATGTTTAGTATGTGTGGTGAAGTGTTAAAGGTCTTAAAAGGATGATGAGGAAAAGAAAAGGATTTGCTACCGGTATATTTGGCAATGTTTTCGAGTAGAAGCGGGTATTTGGTGAGTCTCTGCATTTCCACGGGAATCATGTCCTTCAGTTGGAGCCTTCGACACTGACGATTACTCTCTGCCTCCTGTGACGCAAAAAAAAAACGAATATCAGTTTTAAACCACAAACTGGGTTTGTAAGTTTGACATTAAGATGAACTTTGAAAAAATAACTAAATAAATAAACATTCACGACAAGAATTTAGTCTGGCTGACCTGCACAAAGGAAGCAAACCGCTGATCCTTCTTCTGCCTGCTCTTTATAAGCTCCAGCGCAAAGGGCTGGTTACTGCAGAAGGTTCCCACCGCCCGCTTGATCTTCTCCTCTTCCGCTCCGCTGAACTGCAAGCAGAAAACACAACCATCTACATTTCAAGTAAACGGTCATGCTTTCAAGAGAGGAAGAAAAGTGACTCGTAGTTTTCTCACCCAGGACAGCAAGTCGTCTCCTATGAGGTCTACGACGGTCGACTCGTTCTTCTTTCGCATGGCCGCCATTTGTTCCGTTACAGTTGCTGAAGAAGAGGATGGAAAACAATGAGATCATAACTATGCTACGTTAGCATTAGGTGCATCTCTCATTTCTTACTGTGTAGCTGGACGATCTCCTCCAGGTTGGTGAAGATGTTCTTGATGTCTGCGGGCGGCAGAATGGTTTCTCGGGTCATCCTCTGGTAGAACACGTTATCCAGCACCTTCAGCCTGCGCAGGTGAGCACGCTCCGTGTAGAACAACTCTGCACAGAAACGTGAGTGACCATGTGAAATTTCGCGCCTGATGGATAAAGCTGATCGAGTTTGGAAACAAATAAACAAAGATTTGTCACCATTAATCACTTCCTGTCTCTTGATCTCATGCGGTGGCAGCAGAGCGAGGACGTCCATGCTCACCAGCGTCTGCCAGTTAGGAGGGTCCTGCTCGGCCTCGTCAAACGCCTGATCGTCCTCGCTTTGCACCTCCCCAGTGCTCAACAGCTCCATCCTGCAATCATCAAACACACCCAGAAACACAATTATGTTTTTGCTATTTGCTACTACTAATCTTGATGATAATCAGCTAAAATACCGCGCACCTTCTGATTGGCCGCGGCGTCCCTCCGTCAGGATTCCTACATACAAGACAATGAGATCACGGATATGACATTCACATACTGCACTTTTTTACATCCTGTCCACAGCTCCCTCAATATGTCCTAGTGTTCCAGGCAGGGTTTAAGAACAAAGTCCTCATTTAGTCACACTGCTGTTTGGAGCCTGAGCAGATAAAAATAGCTGTGAAGCTGGAAGGATTCTCAGACTGACATGACTGTCTAGACGATTATGTTTTCAGCTCCACTCAACCTTACAAATGAATGGCACTGTACTACTATAGGTCCCAGCGTCAAATAAATAACAGCAGCAATCCACCACTGGCACAAAACACTAAAAGCATTAGCGTGATTGAGGACCACTGGTGAGCGGAGTGAGTCTCTGGGAATCACATGACTGTGATATTTATACCTCGTGTGTCTTGCAGGGCGGTTCTACATATGGAGCAGTGAGAGTCGGGGGGGGTACGTGTAAGGAGAGAGCGTCCCTGCTCGGAGTGGATTTTGTGTGTGGATTTTCTGTACTATGAAAACTTGCTGAACACCAAAAACAAACAGATCAACATGGAATGCAAAGTGTACCGCCCACCTGTCAGTTTCAGGCTCCTCCTCTTGGAGATGGTCCAGAGCGTAGGTGAAATCAAAGTGCGTGCCTGAGGACGTGGAATCCTGTCCTTCACTCTGAGGACCGACCTCTCCAAGTCTGGGCAACGCTGACAAGGGAAGAGCGCCTGATGAATCATGTGGGAGGGGCACAAACATGTTAGAGAGAAGCTTAAAGGAACAACTGAAGGTTAGATTGCAGGACAGGAAATCAATTAAACACATCACCTGGATCTACATCTCTCGCTGTGCTGTCGGAGCTCTGTAACGGGGAAGCGCTGAAAGAAGGGGAGCTGATGGAGCTCGTGCTGCCATCCGGGCCTTCGCTGGACTGACTGCTCCGCGACCGGCCCATTGAAGGCGTTTCAGGCTGATCAGTCGGCCCTACGGAGATCTGCGACGGCTGTTTTTGTATGCGCTGCTTAGTCTGCTCTAGAGCCTTGTTAACTGCGCATATATACACGGATGGTGGAAAAAGTATGGCGTCAACGTCAAGCGATACCTGAATAGCCTTTTATATTAGTTGTGTAACAACCATAGCATGCACGTATTCTTATATGAAAACATACTCGCTCTGAAATTTGGCTTGGCTTACCTGAGGAGAAGTCGGTTCGACTGGGCCGCTTGGTATGGCCACGTATCATCTGGAAGAGAGGTTTTTTCGGCTTCTCCTCCACACTTCCATCCTTCTCCGGTTTTATAGTCTTCTGCTCAAAGCAAAAACAGTCATTATATTAGTAAAAAAAAAAATACAATTTCTGAAAAGTGTGCACGAAGAACAACACAGGTTTATGAGTTCTTTACCTTAATTTTAGGTAGAAGGTTTACAAACTTGGCTTTGTTCTCAAACCCCCGAGATTCCTTCACTTTCACCCCGAGGTGCTTCATATAGGCCTGAATGACAAACTGCATTGCGGTACTGAAATGAACAGAGCTTGTTAGAGATGAGCGTATTGTCCGAACTGTAAAAGATTTTAATAAAAAATAAATAAAAAACTGTCATGTGGACATATGCAACATCGCTTTCCTGTGTCATTATATTTCTGTCCAGCAGGGGTAGCTAATGCTGAATGTTAAAACTATAGTGATGGCAACGGTTGTCGGGGAAGTACCAAAAAAACCTGCTCTCTCATGCAGTCATGTGGGGCAAAGGAGGCCGCGGTGATTACGCAACAACCCGGCTACACGCTGGGCAACAGCGCAACTATTCCTTACAATCCTCTGCTGTGAGCAACACGAGCCTCCTGTCTTCTCTACCATATGCCTGCACACACCTCCAGCATGCTCACCATATGGGCGAGACATAACAGTACACTATCGTCCATACACTTTTGTTTAACAGGGGAAAGGGATACTTCTTAATGTGCATTAAGACCTTGTTAAATATTAACTGCAGTTAAAAACGTCAATCAATAAAGCAGGTCATGTGGTGCGAGTGATGAGCGTGTAGTTGGCTGACGTCAAGCGAAAGGAGCAAGAAATTTCCCCTCACCACTTCTCCTCCTCTGTGGCTGTCGGCGTCAACCTGCGAGAAAGCACAAACACACAAACAGGCCAAGTTTTACTTCTCGATTCTGAGCTAAAATAAGGATGATCTCAGCATCACATACTGTAGGGTTTCTGGACTCCTACATCAATCTGCACATCTCTATTTTTAATCCGTGATGCAGTCTGTAACTGCTATATTCTTATTTCATTTACTTCTTTAAAAACGGTCATGACATTTTGACTGACAACAGGAGATAGCGAGTATGACCCGACTCGTGATTGGCTACACACAATCCTGTTGTTTTGTAACGAGACCATGAAACGTGCTACGTTTCGGCGTGATCGTCGTCTCGGAAAGCGGTTTCAGACGTGCGCTCGAAAGAACAAAAGGAGGAGCCGTCGGACCGCTTTCCAAGCCAAGGCTGAGGAGAAAAGTGTCGTCCTAACCCTCATCATTTCACCTGACGCAAAAACAACCTGCAGTAAGAAGCTTCTGTATTCTGATATTATCATGGATCTGAAAGGACGCGTGTGAAAGACTTAGCATGCTGTCTTAATCCACGCTTTAAGCTTTCCTGTTCGACACGTTTTCCTTCCTACAGACTCGGCACGCAAGAGCGCCGTGACCTCAGACAGGCCCCAGGGCGTTATGTGCTCTTGAAAGGGTGTTTATCATTTGCTGTAATAAAAAAAAATAGGAAAAATAACAAAAACAAAGGAACCGAGACTTGTAGAGAGAGATATTGTTGTGAGGTTTATCACTGAATTCACCATCTGCAGTTTTTATGTTGGTGAGCGTGCCAAGAGTTACTGCACTTGCAACAAACAAAAAAAGAAAATTTCCTCTCTTCCAAAAGAGAAAACCCTGGGAAAATGCTTCACATGAGCATTTTCTGTTATACAATGCTGTGCAAAAGTCTTGAGCCACCCATCATTTCATATTTCGCTTCCCAAACAGACAGACTTTCTTGTACTTTTAATGTAGTCTTGGGAAATAGTTCTTCAGTCTTTTTTTTGGCACATTTTTCAGTTCAATCCGTCTACCCAGTTCATCTAATTTGAGGCATGAAGGTGCAGATGACAGATGATTAGTAAACTGGTGATTCTGAATGTTGAGTGGTTGGAACAGACGAGAGGGGAAATGAGGTTGCTGCTGTGGTTATTACACAAATAACTCATTTTTAGATTGCAGCTTTAGGCACTTTGCAGCCTGTTGCAGTAAAACATTTACCATTTCTTTCATTTATTCTACATAATTTCATTTCATTTAATATGAAGAATTGTCGGGGAGGGGCTCAATACTTTAGTATGCATACCGTTCTAAAAACTAGTTACTCATTCCCATGTGTTGTAATTAAAAAGACCTTTCAAAGTGAGAAAGGAGAAAAGTGCATTTAAAGATTTCATTCAAAATTCAGCATAAGAAGATCAGAAACATTTTTGAGCAGGTGATGTTCAGTTAATCTTGACATAAATGGGAAGATCATGAAAAACTAGGTTTGACATATTTATTTATTTATTTTTTATTATAATTTTTTTTAATTGGTCTTTATGCGGGGCAACGTGGCTGTACAACAATATATTTAACAGACGAAAATCTTTTTATCAGGGTTTTCTGATATCAATATATGGTCAAAATTAGAGATGCTCCGATCAGCATTTTTGGGGCCGATCACCGATTACCAAGATCATGATCTGCCGATTGCCGATCACAGAATGGCTGGGGAATGGGAATCTTATCTTTAATCTAGCAGAGTTTGCACCATTTGTAGAAATGAAACTAACTCTAAATTAACTATATTGAAAAAAACTGTACAGTTTTAACAGTCAAGATCTTGAAGAACCACCAAGTGTTTATTTTAGAAAATGAGAACTTAAGGCTACTGTAGGCCATCTTTCC
>JAQMYJ010000017.1:15679017-15689226 GCA_030014305.1 Clarias laeviceps | reverse complement strand
CGTTCAATTCTGTTTCCTGTGTACTGCACTGCATAGCGTCTATGGGAGTCACGTGACAAAAGAACGAACGACTCGGATCGCAAAGACTCAAAGGTAACTACTCATTACCTTTTTCTTTTCCTGTACATAACCTACAGAGGTTTTGCGATGCTTTGCGCATGCGCGTCCAGTAGAAAATAAATGAATCACTCTCCGAGACGACTCGTTCTCCTGAGTTACATTAAAGACTCGTTCAAAAACAATGAATCGTTCATGAACGACCCATCACTAATGTCTATACGCGCAACCGTCCAACTACTCCACTGCGTATTCAGTTTAAAATCTGAGGAAGTGGGAATTGTTTTGTGGGCCAAACATACTCAAAGATATCCAGTTCCACACTCACACCATGATCAAAGTCTCTGATGTACACATTAACTCTTAAGATCATGATTTTGATTTCGGCTTCTTTTTATACACACTGCGCTGCTGCCACATGATTGCATATAGGGTCAGGTCTATAAGTATAGGAACAAATCTGGAATTTTGCTTCTATGTATGTATCACTACAATGGATCTGATATGGAGCAATCAAGATGTGACTGAAGGGGATGTGGCTCAAAAGTAATTGGATAAACTAACGATCATGAATATTAGGATTGTTTTTGGTTTTGTTTATATTTGGATATAAACCCTTGTCTAGAATGAGCGGACATCGCCTCGAGAGCTGCTTTGAGGGCTTTACTGCAGCGACCTCCAGTTGCCACTTCCCCGTTTTTTGTTTTCTGCCTTCGCTTTTGTCTTGTCCTGACAGCTTAACTTGGCTGAGGTCTGGTGACCGACTTGGTTGTTTAAAAATATTCTATTCTTCACCATAGATTGTATGTTTTGGGTCGTTATCCAGACACACTGTGAAGCGCTGCGTCCCCGAGATCAGTTTTGCGGCACTTGACTGAATCTGAGCGGAACTTTTTGTACTTTTGTAAAGCTTGAGACGCTTCATATACAGAATTCATCCTGCTGCATCAATAAACCCCCAGTGACTACTGTACGTTTCATTAGCAGCCAAACACGCCCAGGCTACAACACACACACTGCCTTCACAGTGTTTAACAGACGATCCGGGATGCTTTGTAGCATGAGCCCTTCCAATCAAGCACATCTTGACTGCTTCATTTCAAATCAATTGTGAATGTAAGTGCGTAATGTAAGAAATAAAGTGCATCACTGACCAACGCCAGACAAGGATGCCAATATAACAAGCTTAGCCGAAATACATGTGATTTTTTTTCGTGGGAGAATTTAAAGGAAATCTGAAATCAGCACGGCTTACTGGGGAGTAAAAACGAAGACAAGATGTAACAGCATGGTTTGTGTCTTGTATGTTTAAAATGCAGCACAGTGATTTTATAAAAAAAATTCAAATAAAATTAAATCATCTTATCACTGACGTACAGAACTGCAGTTTAATCCCCAGGTTAGATTCTTCCTTTTAGCCAACACCACGAACAGCCAGGCAGGTTAGTAAGGCTCTGAGGTGGCTCTCCACTCATGCATAATGTGTTTCACCAGTAAGTGTAAAAAAAGAAAAAAAAAAAAAAAAAACACTGATTCAGAACCAGTATGGGCTTTTAAATAAACCAGTCAGCATAATTATGAGGGGGAAAAAAGAAAAATACGTCTCCTTATCAATGAAGAATGTCAGCAAGTCAGCGTGGTTGCATTAGCATGACACAAAGTCTTGAAGTTATGCTAATTTATCCCCCCATTGGCTTTCATTTGTTGTTGTTGTTAGCATTTTAGGATGAAAATATACAGGAGCTGAACATGAATCACCACATCTGTCACATACAGTATGAATCCCAGTTTATCCCAGCAATCCAAACTGAGAGTACGGTGAAACTGTGAAATGCGCAAAATGAGTGAGTGAATGAGTGAGTGAGTAAGTAATTAAGGGAGGGATGAAGAAGGAGGACAGAGGAACACCACGGCAAAAACACACACAGTCAGGGGCCTTCAGTGAGCTCTTACCACACGACTCGGACCTTCGCTCTACGCTCTGCACGGGCAGCTCTGACAGCAGGGATACATGCAGGACACGGACACGCACAGGTATATACACACACACACACACACATATACACACACGAACAAAAACAAACGTGGAGAAAATAAGGATGATGGTGATGTAAGCAAAATAGACTGAGGATAAAAATAAATAATAAATAAAAAAAGACAATTAAAAAATGGCATATTTTTAGGAAGCAGAAAAGCAAAAAAAAAAGCAGCAGGAAGCAGTTCTGGTTAAAATGGTCTTGAAATGACGTTCAAGTCAAACTGGGACTTGCATATAAAACACTGGCCTCCCAGGAACTCCTTTAATGTGCCAAACATGCAGAAATAGCTTGGAGCAAGTTCAGGAGGTAGCAATAACCGAGTTCCTGTAATGTCCAATAAGTTATCCGTGGATTTTCACTTGCTGAACGTTCACAGGGACAAATGCAGTGAGATCTGATCCACCTCAGCCAGGATCGTCATTCCCAGACCTACAGACTTCTTTGAAAAATGTCGATTGTAAAGAAACCGCACTGTGCTTCTGTAAATGTCAATCGCTTTTACGTCTTCATTCACCAGAAATGTCATCACAAGTCCCGGTTTGACTTGAACACCCCTCGTATTATACTTAAGAACATGAATAGACAAATGACCCAAGTGTGGGCAATCTTTCATACCCATTATGTAGAACAGTACAATCGACATTTTTCAATCAATCATTAAATAAATCAATAACATTAATGATATAATTCTGGTGTTTAATAGCAAGGAAGTCAATACACATGGAACTACTGTAGGAGCAACTAGAAAGAAATTAACCGTATAAATAGGTAACATGGAAATGAGAACCTTTAAAGGGAAAACAAACAAGCAGAAGCACCTAAATATTTTTAACTGATGATTTTTAACTGGAAACAATACAGAGTGAAAAATGCTGTTTTAAGTTCTTAACTGATTAATTAATCAAATTATTTTGTGTTTTTTTTTTTTTTTTCTTAACTGGCTAATAATGTAATTCTGCGTTTTAATGCTTGACTGATTAATAAACGTTTATTCTCGTGCTTGACCTTTTAATAACTTTTTACATTCTCGTGCTTAACGAGAATTAACCTGTTTGGTTGCATTTCTCATGTTTAATAAGTTAGGATTGTTTTGTTCTCGCATTTCTTATTTTTAATCTTTCAAATTTTCTTTTTTCATGCTTAACCTGGTTAATAAGGTTATTTTGCGTCTTTATTCTTAACCTTCTATAACATCATGCGTTTGAGGATATTATGCGATTTCATGCTTTTTAAACAGTCTAATAATGCCATGACCTGTTTTTGTTATAACAACTTTATTCTGTATTCATGTCGTTAAATGTTTAATCCTTTTTTTTTTTTCGTGCTTAACTGGTTATTGACATCATGTATTTTTGTGCTTAACTGTTTTTTGTGATTAAAGTGTTTTCATGATTAATGATATTCATGTTGTGCTTAACTGTTTAATAGTGTTATTGACGATGTTCATACACAACTGTTTAATGATGTTAAGTGCTTGTCCTTAATGTTTGGAAACATTATACTCGTACTTTTTTTGGTCAAGTGTTTAATAGTGTTACTTTGCATTTTCATGCTTAACTGTTAGATAACATTTGGTGTTTTCCTACTTAAACTTTTAAAAGTGCTTAACAACGTTAGTTTCTTCTTTTAAGCAAATTAGGATACGTTATGTACAAAACACATACATTTCTGTACATTCAGTACAAACCAAACCAACATTTCTCATTACTGTTGACAAATACCAAAATTTACAACGATTCTGTTCGCTATTAATGTTTTCTCATGACTATTTGAACTTTTCATATGCATACATCTTGAAATTTTTGGAATCACGTTCGAGGAGACGTACAGTACGAGCACCAGAGCTTGTTAAATCATCACCTCTTTTTTTTTAATCTCATTTACAGCTGTACGGAGATGACGCACTCGCGCTCATGTGTGACTCGGCCACTTTGTCTGCCCACGAGATGGCGTCTGATTCAGGACGGGATTACCACCTCGCGATAAATCCCGCCTGATGCGCAGAGAGGATTTTACGTAATCCGACACCCGGCTTTCTAAACATTGTGCCTTTATATCTCGTTTCTCGCATTGTATCACTGCATCACCCGTTCTTCACTTCTTTTACTTTTAAACCGAATGAAACTATTTCATAGGGAACGATACCAATTCAAAACAATAATCAATAAATAAAACTCTGTGCGGTTTTGTCATTCCTTACCTGTGGGGTCAAAGTCATGTGCAGGAAGCACCGACGCCTTCTCACTCTTGGGCTTCTTGTCTGGTGGGTGGTCCTTGTTGAGAATACTTCCTGGTCTGCACACGTGCACAAAAAAAAATAACAAACACCACATCATCACCATGCCTTGTTAGTTTAGTTACAATAATTCAGAGAATATTTCTACAACAAAACAAAAGCAAATGTAAATTCAGTACAGTTTCCCAGAGTCCCTGATCTGATCCCGATTAGTATCCAGGTCAATATCCGAATCTTACTTTGACCTCATGCTACTGTAAATCATAAAAACACTAGTCCACATTTAACTGGAGAGAGACTAACAAGTTATCTCATCTTGTACAGTGATTGTAACCTGAGAGACAAACATTTGTTGTTTATCTCTTCGGTACAAACAGTTCGAGAGAACTTTAAATTCTTCGCCAAGCTGTTCTGGTGATTTGCGCCTCCCGAAACGCCTTGTTTAAATCTGCTCTACTCTAGATACGTTATACATAAACCCTTTCCGCCAGCAAGTTGAATTTTGCAGCTGCATGTAACCCCGAGCACGCGGCAGCAAGCGAGTGTTTGTTGTGACGCAGTGCCCCTGTGTCAGCGCTATCTATCTCGTAATCAGTGCTGTGTCTACGTGCTTAACAGCCCACAGCCCTGTGACTCAGCCCGTCCTTATCGCCGTCTCATCGACGTGACGGCATGAGCGTCCGACGGTCGGCCCCTCGCGCTCGCTATTATTCTCTTTAAATAGCAGTTGGATGCTGGATGATTTTGGCGGAGGAACGGAGGAAGGAAGCTGCTCTTGACTCACCTGGTTGGTTTTTTGGGAAACCTGGAAGACACAAAACACACACACACAAAAGGGTTGTTTTAGTACAAAAAAAAAAGGAAGCTTGTGCAGAGCATGTGAGCCAAGAGGAAAGAAGCAGGAGATTGTCTGATACTCTACATGAGCACAATAAATAATTTCGAAATAAAAAAAAAAAGAAGAATGAAATTCACATATGTGATGTGTTGAGTCGAGAGCTGCCGATAACGCTGTGCTGAATCTCAAGCCAAGTGGCGTCGCTTTTGTTGCCATGACTACAGAATGATGATGGTTTCCGTTACGGCGGTAAAATATGACTTGAAAAGTCAAGTGAAGTGTTTGTTCGTTCTGTATTAGAGTTGCCCATAGATGCAAGTGTGAGTGTTTGTGTGCGTTATTTTTTATTTTTTTTGGGATGCTTCTTTAGAAGAGGAAACATGCAAGGAATTGATGCACTGCTTGGGAGAAATCTGCATAAAAACCAACATCTGGAAATCACATCTGCACAATTACTCCACCCACTCGGCCTGACTCGGGTATAGCGACCGTGACACTCTTCTTCATTGCAAGCGTCCAGTCTGCACTATTGCTATAGAAACGATAATGCATTAAAGAGACATTAGCATTAGACCGGTTACATCCAGACTCACTTTTACAGAAAAATCACTCGACACCTTCTGACCAATCAGAATGAAGACAAACTCGTTACATTGTAACTTCAGCTGAGATGAGATCACAGACACTAATACAGAATACAGCAATTAGCGACAATATATCAGGCAGGCCGAGTGGGCAGCTATCTAATCATAAGAGTGCAGGAATGCTCTGTCTATGTGTGTGTGTGTGTGTGTGTGTGTGTGTGTGTGTGCGCCACTGGAGGAGCCTCTCTAACAGAAATAGCTCTGACGTCTTGTCCCCTTTCTCCCTCTCTCTCTCTCCCCCCCATTCTATCCCATCTCTCTCTTTCTCTGCTCCTTCCATGGGTGGTTTTTGTTTTTGTTGCTGTTCCTTCCCCTCCACGACATGGGGAACAATGGTTCTCGCGTCAGTGCCGGCCCACTCCGCAGCGGGCACGCGGGTCCGATTCCCGGAAACAGAGAGCGCTTCTGGCAGCGACGCCGGCTTCCTGAATGTGTGTGAATGAGGAGGGGTGTGTGTGTGCGTGTGGGACAGGCTGCAGTGAAGGGTGAAGGCAGGGGGCAGGATTTGGCCAAAATAAAACTCAGGCCTTTTTTTTGCCTCAAATGAAACCTACACTCAGATTCAGATTTCACACGGGGGGGAAAAAAAAAAAGAAAGAAGAGAGAGAGAGGAAAGAAATTTCATCAAAAAACAGTTCATCTTTAAAAAACAAATCTGAAGTGCAACTCTTATCCTAAAATAGTCCCAGTGTTGTATTTTGGTGCATTTTAAACTTAAAAAAAATAAAATAAAAGGAGGAGGACAGGAGGGAAGTGGCTAAGCAGTGCTCCGCTCAAGCGCTTTTGTATTTAACGGACGAGGGGAAAACTGGGTAAATCACCCCGAGGGCTCTGTGGAAACAGGAAGAGCTTAATATTGCAATGCAGAGAGGATTACAGGAGCGAAGGAGCCTGCAAGAGAATAGAAGAGAGTCACACGCTCTGAAAATAGCAACAATGCTAATAATTTTACCCACACGGGGGGGGGTATTCACCCCCATTATTTTTTTTTTCATATTTGTCACACAGAAACGATTAAGATCAATCTAATTTTTATATTCCATTTATATATATATATATTATATTATAACATACAGTTAAATTATAACACACTTTTTTAAGCATGAGTCACTTTGTCATACAGTTTCCGTTTAAGGGATTTCTTGATTCACCAGGTCTGGAAGTAATCAGGCCTGGGTGCGATAAGTGAAACAGCGGCTTTCCAAAAAATCATTCCAAAAGTACTTTCTCACACAGGACCGGGCATTTTTTTTCCCTTAATGAAATTTTTTAAAATATTTTTGATACTTGAGGTTTCCTTTGCGTAATATAATTATTATTATTTTTTTTTAATGAGCTCAAATCATTTAAGTGTGATAAATATGCAAAAAAAAATTTGTGAATATTAAGTTGTGAATGGGGGGAAAAAAAAATTTCAGGAGTAACAACTGATAGCAAATCTGATTATATTCATCAGTAAACCTTTTCTCCAAGCATAAACAAGCCATTTCAATTTTGTTAAAGGAAAGATTTTGGCACACCGCTGTGGTCTCTCATCATCAAGACCTGACTCAATCTTCTATTAGCAGAATTATGGAAATGGATGGACCTTGAGCTCCCACACACTCTCACACACACACTCTTATCAATCTTAGTGTGTAAATCCCATGCGGTAGATTACAGACTCTGCACTTGGCTTTCAGTGTTATTCGGAATGATTTGTGATTTTCTAATCTCTTAAGCTTGTTAGCATTACGCTGGACTGCGACCAAATGCAAACAACCCGCGAGTCAAAGCCGAGAGACTCGGACGCGAGCACTAGCGCTGATTACAATATTCAAAATAGGGGCTACGTAAAACTTGGAACTGTGGAGGTGTCAATGGTTTTCAAACCGGGTTTATAAAGTTATATTATTATAATAGATAGAGATAAACGAGATATCACAGGACTGGAGAAAGTGCTGTGCAAGAACAAGCTGAATGAAGCACCTCAAGGCGCCGTGTCTTATACATTATACAGGAGACACATCATCCCTCTCTCTCTCTCTCTCTCTCTCTTTAGGAATCAGCTTTCATCTCCAGGCCCTGAAGGGAGGACAGCTGCGACTCCTTCTGCCCCAATAAACCCGGCGAGGCAATGCGGGAGCTGGAGGACGTACATTTCTTCACGCCACGTTGTCTACTCGCGTTTTATTATCATAGTGGGGGTTGGGAGGGGAGCGGGGTGAGTGGTCAGAGAGAGCGAGTTAGGTTAGTGCTGGAGAAGAAAAAAAAAAAAAAAGATCGATTCTTTTGGGTCGGATTAAAGGAGGACAAAAAAAAGTCAACAATATTACCAGATGGCCTGTTGCTAAATAGTGCACAGATACTCAGTGTTAGAGATTGATTCAGTTACGTAAGTCTACAAGTTGTGATAAAGGGCCATGATGAGGGGGATCGAACATTATTTATAACATATATAACAGATAACATATTTGATGAGTTTCTTAATGGTGGCGAGAGTAAAACAGAGGATTTAAACTTAACGATGAGGGAGATCGAGACCCAAAGATGGCGGTAATGCAACATATAATGGATCCCAACCGCTAAAGAAAAAAAAAAGGGGGGGGGGGGGGGAGGTCGTAGTAAAATCAGTTAAAAATCTCAACTCTTTTGACGCCAAAATCCCCCCACAAAATAATAATTAATTAATTATTATTTATTATTATTATTCATGTTAGTTTTTGAGATGGTAAAACATTGCCATTCCTCAATAATCCTACAGGTGGCGCACTAGATTCTTCACACATCGGCAGGCAGTACACCATCCTATGGAGCCCCTAAAAGGACAGAGGGGGGAAAAAAATCTGAGGAGGACGCAAAAAAAAAAAAAAAAAAAAAACACGTAGAAAGGGACAAAAAAATAAATTGTGACACAGGAGGAAATAAATAAATACATAGAAATTCGAGAACACGGTGCTGACTCAGGCTTATATAAAAACCGTGGCGAAGAATGTTGGCGAGATCTCACAAACCAAAAGACCATTTTTCCCCCCTCACAATTTTTTTTTTCCATTTAGGGGCTCAATAGAAATTTATGGGTTTTTTTTTTATCATCAAATTGGGATATTATAGAAGCGTAACACACTACCAATCGAATCAGCACTGAAGTATCGTGATAATATCGTATCAGCCGGTCCCTGGCGATTCCCATCCCTACTCTTAACAGAAACCACTCTTTAGCTATAAGAACAATTTTTTCCTGGTTTAAATCAATCAGCTCTACGTTATTAAGTTTTAGTGGAACGAATGAGGCCTGTTGCGTGACCAGCGTAAGCT
The DNA here is from genome assembly GCA_030014305.1 of Clarias laeviceps. Taxonomy (NCBI): domain Eukaryota; kingdom Metazoa; phylum Chordata; class Actinopteri; order Siluriformes; family Clariidae; genus Clarias; species Clarias laeviceps. Next base: position 15,680,115 of record JAQMYJ010000017.1, on the reverse strand, counting down.
CCACAACCCTCAACCGCAGAACTACTGATTCAGTCTCGCCACAGCAGCCTCGTCTTACGTTTCAGCATTAGTCAGAAACCGAGACAAAAGAGAGACGGAAAATGAACATCCGTTTCAGCTGCCATGGCTAATCCGCCCAGGAGATGCAACACCGTGCAATCTTTCCATCTCTCCATGAGGATCCTGCATGCTGTGGGAAATTTTATGCTGTGCATTTGTAGGTGTGTACAGATGGCTAGAAAATCCCTCTCTCGTTACAAAGGCCTGGATGCATGACCATGAACCCAGACCACAGCGCACCACCTCGGCTTTTCCACATCCTCTGCGTGCCAAAAAAAACTCGGCAAGAGGAAACGACATGGCGACTTCCTTAGAAAAAGTAAAGCTGTAACTTGCGTTCAATTTTGCCGCTTCGGAAGAAAAAAGAAAAAAAAAAAAAGGCTGAATGTTGGAATTAACTGCAACGTACAGTACATAGTTTCGGTTTCCCTGACCATCATAGGTTTTGGAGAAAACAAGCCCAAGCCTGCTGTCTGAGCAAATGGCTTAGATGGGTCTGTTGAACTGGTCTAGCAGCTAGCACTGTGATGCGCTAACGATAACATGGACACAATTAAAGGAGCAACTCTGAAAACTGAATTAGGATTAGGTCTGATTAGGATTTAATATTTGTCTATAGAAAAATAAAATTCTATTTATCTCTGATTTAGAAGCGCAAGCACCCTGAGCTAGAAAACTAAACACTATGATACTTTAACACATAAAATAAATGAACAAGCAAAAACGCAGATTATGGACGGATATTAAACTGCGCAAACCAGCTGCATCTCTATCAGCACTCAGTCCTGTTCTGTCAAACATTTGAAAGAGCGACTTTGTAAGCTTCGTGTTCATTTTGATTCTAAATCTGGTTAATCTAAATCTAACCTGTACATGTGGACTTCCTGTTACCTTCTCTCTCTCTCGCTCCGTTTTATTCCTGTGGTGAGTAATAAAAATAATAATCAGTTACATTACAGCATTACTTTCTGATAAAAGTAACTAGTTCGAGTACTTTTCTATTGCAGAAAATGAAAACTCCTTTGTGATTCCTCATGC
>JAQMYJ010000017.1:15665679-15678653 GCA_030014305.1 Clarias laeviceps | reverse complement strand
TAACTAAATAACTGAGTACTTAAATGGCGGACCGAACGCGTTAGATTACTCGTTACATCAAAAAAGTAATCCAAGTACTCTAACGCGTTACTTCCCAACACTGGTGGCAATTCATGTAACACTCCACTGACTCCACAATTTTTTACTTTTTTTTTTTTAAATCATTTTTACACTTATATACGTTTGCATTTGAGGTGGTATAATGTTGCAGTTCGTCTATAATCCTGCAGGTGGCTGAAATAATCCATAGACTGAATAGAATAAGTATAACATACTAACAGAATCGCTATACTATCGGCACTTGGGTTTTCTCACTTGGGTATCGTGAGATTGTAATCGACCAGTCCCTGGTAATTCCTGTCCCTAATTATCACGAGGTGTAGTGGACATTTTGGGTGTCCAAGCAAGCATTTACAATAAAAAAAATAATTTAAAAAAAGTTTAACTTCTTTCAGGGAATAAAAACAAACCAAGCAACAAACAAGTAATGTGCAAATACAATATTCAGGCTGAACTCATAACGTGGTCTTAACTACCAGCTCTCAATATGTTTTGAAGCCAAGGACCACTTTAAACAGTGTAAAAATAAATTTTATGCACCTCATCAGTACTTCTTGTTTTTTTTTGGGGTTGAGTCAGATCAATTTCCATTTCTGGACTTTCCACTGACTCCTCATACCAAAAAATGTATCCAAAAAAAAAAAAAAAAAAGGACTCCTTGGTGACGCTTTCTGGGTTTGAGAACAATCGTCCAAAACGAATACAAACAAACAGTCAACAACAGCGAGATTCAAAAGTTTACAAACATTAGCGTCATGGCAACACTGAGGACTTCTTTATTTCCTAGAATATCTATTTTTATTGATTAAATGATAACATCATATGTCTTTTATAATTTTGTTTTATTTTGTGTCATGTTTCTGTTTAAAGCAAAACTTAAGATGCACTTATATAGAATGGCGTTTAATATTTTTAGTTTCATGTGTTTTTTATAATTTTATAATTTGTGTTTTTTGTTGTGTGGTTTTTTTTTTTTGTTGCCAATTTATTCTCAATTTTTAATCCTGTAAAGCATTTTGGTTCAAACTAGTTTACTTTAAGGTGCTTTATAAATAAATGTTGATTGATTGATTGACAATGATTGTATAGCATGAATAAAAGTAGAAATAGAAGTAATTTGGTGCACAAGTTTTAATCTACTTTCAGTTTCCCGAAATCAACAGGCTCACAATTATACATACAGCGCCGCAATACATGAACCCATTTTATCCCAATAATTACTTAAGTAATTAAGGGCCACGCCCTATACCTGTCAACTTCCTGTCACTGACCCTGAATGACTACAGCTGGTGGCTTCTCTATACAACATAAAAAAACATGGAAAGTTTGACAGCACTCACTGGATTGACCAACACACAGTACAATGGCTAATTCCAAGGAGTTTAGTCCAGATCTGAGAAAGACGAAGGCAGATCTGGACACGTCAGAAATCTCTCCTGGAGCCACTTCTAAACAACTGCAGTCTCCAAGAGTTGGGTGCAAGTACAGAAAAAAAAGTCAAGAAAAAGCCTTCTGAAGGAACTTTTTGACCAGAAGAATGTTCTGGTAGTCGACCCCAAGAACAATATAGCAGCTGTAAAGCATGGTGGTGGTGGTGGAATCGTTCTTTGAGGTTTTGTTTACTGCCAAGTAAAACTGGTGTATTGCATCATAAAAAATAAGAACTACATAAGAATTCTTGAGCTTAAGCTCAAATCATCAGCTAGACCGGTGAAAAGCATGGACATGTTTAAAAGTCAGGGGTCATTGCAGAAAACAAACTGAATCGACCTCCGCCATGTCTGGCAAGATGAGCGTGATTACATATCCAACCAGAATTCTGCCAGAAGCTTGTTAATATTACATCTGCTTACCAAAAATGAAAAGTTAGGACTGTTCAGTTATTTTTCCCAAGAAAATAACCCGATATTGCCTTAAAATGTGTGTCCATGATGATGCTGATGTGTAAACGTCTGACCACAACTGTATTTGACAGTAGATCCAACAAAGCCACCAAAAGGTCATGTGACTGGAGTTGGAGGGTTTTATTTATTTATTTATTTATTATGTGGTCAGACTCAAGCATGCTCGTGCATTAACCTTACGGAATATACAGAGAACGTGGTTCTTAGCTGAAATGCACATTGGTTCTTATTACGTACGTAGAAAAGACTTAAATAAATAAATGAATGAATAAATAAATAAATACATAAATAAAAAGTAATGCTGGTGTGTGGTTTTTACTTTCATGTGCATCAATCAAAGGCACTCTAAAGCTCATGAGCGGGGTTGCCAGGTTTTCCCCCCTTATCCCTACTACAACTCAAAAAAAGAGCACAAAAAAATATATATATATTTACTGGAACTTGAACAGAAAATTTGTGAACTGAACTCTTCAGCTATGTACAGTGTTGAGCAGTTCAACAGTAGTGCACATGCACTGATGATCAGACAACTATATGCACAGAGCAAACGATCTTTCCTGGCATCTTAAAAGAAACTTTAGTAAGCAAAAGCTGTTTCGATAGAATCAACCCTTTGATACCAACGCGCTCAAAAGCTACGTGATTTCTCGCATGTTTTTCGTCACATTGGTAATATTGTTGGGTGGCCCGAACGGATTATTCGCATTTACATTATTTCTTATGAAAAAAATTCATATGCATTTTAATCTTAAGAACTCGCCTCCAGAACAAACTTGTATGCCACGATTCCTCTGTATATTAAATATTTAACAACTGTTAAATCCATTAAAACCAACTATAAATAAATAAAATCTAATATGTCTACATCATTAAAAACATATGACCTCTTTTTATGAATCCATATTATACATGTTTACAGAGCGCGTTGGTTACCGATTCCCTGTCCCGTTAAGAAGAGCAGAGCGCAGTAATAAAGCTTCGCCGCCGCCGCAGTGGCTTTAGGAAGCAGCTGGTGCGTCGTGGAGGACGTTGACAGGATCCGAGTCCTGTGCTTTGGCACACTCTTTCAACAGCGCCTACAGTGGAGAGCACTTAAAGTCAGCTAATTACAGATTTATGGTAAACACAGTGAGGATCATAATCCTCTTTGCTGAAGGCTGCAGACGGAGATGAAAACATGAGACGTCTGTGGTCTGAAGGGGAGAGAATATGAACATGACATGTTGTTCGGGCGGCGATTTGTCCAAAACCTGAGAGGTGCATGCTTATGGCACGACATAAACACTTAATGTAAACAACACAGCGTAATTTACAGTATAGTGCTCATGTCTAATGTTTCATGTGAAGTTCGTTTTACACCATATACAAACAAAGTGTGGCAATAAATATCAGTTTGTCAATATATTGTAACGTTCTCCATTTGGGTTTATCATGGTTTAACTTCACGAATGAGGGTTAAAAAAAAAAAGAAAAAAGCTTGTCATGTTTTGTCCTTTTCCCTGCGGGCAGAGGCCTGTAACAAACACTGCTTACTTCATCCATAAATGTCCAAAAACATTTGTTTATGTCTGCTTCGACATGTTTATATTTATTGAACACTAATATAAACCTGCGATTTTCCAGGCAAATTAAGTCGACACCTTCCGACCAATCAGGATCAAGATCTCGACTGTGCTGTGGCGATGTGTCCTCCAGGAACCGTGTGTTTGTGCACGGGTTTCTACACGAATCAGGAAAGAATGAAGAAAGCCCCAGAAAAACAATGATATCTCAGGGAGGGACCAGAGCCTGGTGCTATTTTTAGTAAGTTTGATTACAAAAAGAGGGGGAGAAAAAAAAAAAAAAAAAAGGGCGCAACAAAAAAGCTCTCATGTCTCAGATGCCGAAAATACCAGACCGATTCCTGAGGGAAGTTCCGAGCGCCGGCTTTTTCGAAGCCATGCTTCGGAGGCCTGAGGAGATAAATCTATCTGAGCGTGCATACCGTACCGCTCCAGGAGGAGGAATAAAATGCACTCGGAGATATAAATGAAGTGTTTCAAACTGACTCATGAACTTGATCAGACATTATTCTGGCTCAAATAAATTACAATACTGGGGTTTCGCAGCGAACTCATAAGCTGTCAGGTTATTAAATCAGTAATAAATATATGACTAGTAGAAAAGACATTTATGAGAGTAAAGAATGTGTGTCTTGGACGTTTAAGGACTTGCAGATGAAGACATTAGGTTAGGGTTAGTAGGATGTGTGACATTACATTTCCATATCATGACAGTCGCCTGCTTTTACTGGAATACTCACTATCGTGATACCTCACTTAAAAATTAGCATTTTAATATTATTTTACATACCGCACAGGAAGTAGGATATAAGGAAAAGCAAACTGCAGAACACTATTAAAGGAAATAAAGTAGTAATGAGTCGGTTGGGTTTTCCGAACACATGTTTTCCTAAAATAGTATAAATTAGCTGAACTTAACTTTTCTGCATATGACTCCCCAGAACAGGTAAATTATTAAATGCAAAAAAAAGGTGGAAAACAAAAGTTACAGTAGGAGTACAGGAGAGAGAACGCTGAAAACGGATTTGGAAAGTCGAGAACAAATCGGAGGAAGTGAAGTCAAAAGCAGAGTAAATTAGAATCAACGTCAGAAGTAAAGCATAAAGTAAAGTCATTAATGGTGTCAAAAGTGAGTCAGAATTGAAATCGGAAGCAGAGTCAAGTGGAAACAGAACCGGTAGTGAAGTCAGAAGTGGAGTCAGAATCGTACAACCAATAGTGGAGGCAGGAATGGAGTTGGAAGCAGCTTCTGTACCTCAGTCATACGTTAAAAAACAGAGTAAATCAGTAGCGACGTAAAGAGTAAAAAGTAGAGTCAAGTGTAAAAAAAAAAAAATAATTTAAATTTTAAGAAAGTCGGAAGTGAAGTTGGATGCAAAGTTGGAAGCCGAATCAGAAGTGAAGTCAGTAGCTAATTTAAAATCAAAGTGGGGAGCAGAATTATAAGTGGAGGCAGGAGTCTGAGGGGAAGTCGGAAGTAGAGTCAAGGGCAGAGTAAATCATAAGCCAAAAGTAAAACAGGAAGCGGAGTCAAAAATCAAAGTGGACAGCAGGCACCAGAAGTGGAGGCAGGAATGGAGGCGAAAGTAAAAAGAGCTAAGAGCAGAGTCAGACACTAAGAGCATCTGAAACAGAAGTGGAGTCAAAAACGGAGTCGGAAACGCAGACGGATTCGAGTTGGAAGTGGAACGGAGAAATAAAAAAGAAAAAGAAAAGAAACAAAATTTGATCAAGCATGTTTTGTTTCTCCTACTTTTATTATTTGCGTTACAAAATATTTTAAATAAACATATTAAGTTAAAAAACCTCAACCATGTTTAACGTAAACAGACAATGAATAATAAATAAATACTCCACTGTACTGCTATGTTTAAGCCTTTGAGAGCCAAAACCTTAGAAACCGGCCACAGAAACTGAAGACCACGCTGGATTTCCTTGCGCACGTCTCGACTTCCGAGTGAGTGACAGGTTCCTCTCCTGCCTGTCTGCTCGAGTTTATCAATCCCATTAGCGGCCACGTCTCCCTCCCTCTCCGCTGGAGGTCGGCTTGTGCACTTTGTTCGGGGAACAAAAACAAAAGCCTGGGCTCAGCAGTTGCTTTTGTTGTCCATTACTTAGAGAGCGCAGTGTGGTTTCAATGGTCCCGTGCAGCCGAAGCTTATTCAGGTGTGGGAACGGACTGCTCGGGCTTTTTTTGTGTCAGGGTTTGTGGTAAAACGATAAAACAAACGGCGGGTAAAACCGTGTGGGAAAATCCACAGTATGATAACAGGAGCAGTTCAGGAAATTACAGCGTCAGCATACAAATTTACATTCTGAAGAAAAAGGAGAGGTTTCTGTTTTTTTTCCCTTTTCTTTCTTTTTTAAATATAACCAGACTAGGCAGTGCGGTTTCATATTTACATATTTTTCAACGATCATGCTGCACCTGGACATTTCAGGTTCCTGATATGCTTAATAATGTCTTCTGTAATCATATCTTACTCCTTTAACTTGTACATACATCAAGCACACTATCTGGCATGTCTATCTATGGCCATGTCCACACGCAGCCGGGTATTTTTAAAAACGGAGATCTTCATCTGTGGTTTTGGCCTTTCGTCCACATGCAAACGCAGTTTTGGTCTGTCCAAACTCTGTCCAAAACTCCGTTTTCAGTGGTGGTGTGTGGACAGAGGAAATTAGAGAATAGAGATTTTGGCTTGTTGTAACGTCACCTCGTGTGCCGATGATGTCATTGTCTGTGTGCTTGTCTCCTTGATTTGACGTCAGGTTTGTTCATGAGGATATTTATGCGGTAGTGGACTTAGTGACCGTGTTAACGTTGCATACTGGACTTTTTACATGCGTGTACATACACACACAGTTACTCACACATTACCTACCAACAGAGGCCTGAATGTATTACGAAGCTCACTGCTGCTACACACAGAACAACGATGACACAGACCCCACAGACGGCGACGGCGGTTTTGGCCGAGACCCGGTCGGACTTCTACATGGCGGAACCGGTAATGATGTTTCTAGGCTTCTGATTGGCCCCCTGTTGATTAGGGAGGCTCCTAACAGCACTTAACATTTTCATGCAGACAAAGATCATTTTAAAACGTAGGTCATGTGGACAGAATTATTTTTAAAAACGAAGTCTCAGTTTTTAAACAATACCTGGTTACGTATGGACACGGCCTTAGACTATCTAAGGTGGTTTTCACCATTTTCAAGTCTAACATTCTCCCTAATTTACTCTTGACCAGTTCTAACAAACCAGTTAGATCTCGCCAACCACCAACCCAGGATGGTGATGACCATGAGGTGAAGCCAGCCAACCTCACCTTGTCCCAACACACTCAGAAGAAGCATTTACGGTACATTTGGACACAAAGACACACTTATCCAGAGCGACTTACATTTTTCTCTCGTTATACATTTGAGCAGTTAAGGATTAAGGGCCTTGCTCAGGGGCCTAACCGTGGTGATACCTTTTTTGATCAGTAGTCCTATCCGCGCCCAGGCCCTTATGGACAAGTATGACATGCTAACGCTAGTCTGATTAGCCTGGTAGATCAAGTAGAAACCCAGACTCCTGTGCTATAATTCAGCCCTAGCAAATGTTTGATGTTAGCCCTGCTGTCACATGACCTGAAAGAAAAAGACATGAAATAGTACAGAACACATCTGACAACTCGATTACTCCTTTTCAAATGTGAGAACCTGGATTTGCTTTATGATTTTCTTTTCGTGTCCTGCCCCAGGCCTGTTCGCTGAGCTCACACACGCAGCATGCTCGAGGTTATTCGCATAATTACAGCACTAATTATAGGGCATTACAGTGTACAGCTATGCACCGGATGATCACAGTCAACCGCAGCGCACGGAATGCACATTTTATGCGTGTTCAATGTTAATACGCCTCACGATGGAAGATGCATGAACAGATGATCCTAGAGGGGTATCTGTGCTGTCGTTACAGAATGAAAACGTTACGAAATGTTGATTTATCTTGTGTATCGACTTAACCCATGCTCAAGGCACTGAATACGTAGCTACTATAGCAAACGAAGCAGCATTGCTTTCCATCTAGGAAACCTAGATAGAACCAACTGAAAGCAATGTGAAAGGTCACCCAGTAACGGCAAACAAAAGAATGTTAACATATGCCATGGATTATAGTTATAGAAAATATTACATTATTCCCACCATACTGAGATTTTAATTGAAACTTTTTGACAATGTCATGATCATGAATTCCACTCTTCACTGTTTCAATGCTTTTGGACATGACCACCACCCCTAAGCACTAGTTCGAATGTTCCAATGGAGCAGGATGTTGTGCGGAAGGTGGAGCAGGGCGGGGCCGCCTTCAAGCGTCTTATCGTCCTCGCCGGGGCAGATGCAACCAGCTGTGCCCAGTGGTGATAGTCATCAGGGGTGTGCTTCTTGTTGAGACTCGCTCCACTGGCCGGGACAAAGATGGAAAGCAACACTCAGGAGGGACAGATCGAGAAGGGAAGGAAACAGGGAAGGACAAAATGAGGCACGCTGGAATTAGGTGGGTCGGGTCCAGGTGCACTGTCTCCTGCGAGACGCGAAGGGAAAAGAAAAAAGGAAAAACCGGTCAGCTGCATAAACTGACCTAATAAGTCGTTAGACGCAAGTTTACTTATGCTGGCGACGTCCGATGTAGAGCCTTTTCGACGGTAAAAATGAAAGACGTTTGGAACAAATTTCGACAGCGGCGCCAAGGCATACACCTGAGAATATACAAGCCTGATCAAGCATCCTATTTATTTCTAGTCTAATTAAAACATTGTTTTGGCCAGGATTACCAGAAACCGCTCGCTTTGGCAGAATATAACCCAAAATCATGACTTCACCCAAATGCTTTGTGTATTATCTGATCTGTCCGATTCCAAAAAAAAGCCTCCCATCGCCAACAAATCATCTGGGTTTATAAAAATTAAGCTGAACAATTAGAAGTTTCACAAGGTACACTCGGACTATGAATTAAATCCACTTGACCCGAGGTGGGTGCTCAATATCTCTCGAGACGCGAGTCTAGACACTGTAAACCTTCAACACGCATGGCATGTGTCGTCGATGCCAAAATATGCTGCTGTACACTACATACAAGTCAGCAAACGAGTTGGACAGGAATGACGGACAAAGAAAGAAAATGTCTTGGAGTGGTGGTGGTGGGGAGGGGAGGACTAGGCTCCTCCCACCTTTGCTCATGCTGGTGTCACCAACTAACACGATGCTACTAAAGGTCAACTTTTTTGTTTCCGTCTAAATTATCATCTTGAAGCTGTTGTGTTCTCTCGCAATAATTGTTTGACACGAAAAAAAAAAGTAGACGGCTTTGTTAACAGTGACGTGTTGATGGATGGAGCGTCCAGATTCACCCTCCGATTTCCACTGAAATAAACTCGGTGAGCTCAGAGCAGCTTGGTGAACCGCTCTGCCAAGACATTACACAATACTTCCCAATAATCCTGAGGTCTTCACATCAAGTATTCACACTTGGTCAGTTAATCAGTTAAATATGCGTTGGCTACGGAGAATCACGTCTCCTCGCGGTGTTTAGAGCATCTCCGGTGTAAAAGCCATCTGCTTGGTGTAAAAAAGCAGCGAGTCAAAACTAACTTGTGGTCCCCCTGAATACGATGTCCACCTTCGCAAAAGCTTTATAGAGGTTAGCACGCTGGAGACTGTGAGTCATTGCAGCCTCGTACAAATATCATTTCTGTTCGACCGAAGACGCTCTCAAAAACGTGTGGCTGTAAATGCACTGCAAATATTCTAGCACTGGATTAGGAAAAAAATATTCTCCATTTCATCTGTTCATGTAGACCGTCCAAATGATAACGTATCGGGACATTAATAGAGCATTAATATTAGCTACTAAATCTCTACGAGAACTACGGTCAGAGCATCTGGTATAGAAAATTAATCAACCCCCTCCTACTTATTGGGAATAAGACCTTAAAGGCGCCTTACAGAAAAACACATGGGTAAAGCAAAAGGTGGTCCCCATGCAAATAATCCTGCTATAAGGGTACATAGGAAAACATTAGCTGGCATTATTTGGACAATAGTCTAGTCCTCCTTTGTACTAATTTGTATGCCGAAAACTGCCATTAAAATAGCAAAAAGATTATTTTAGAAGGGTAAAATTTTTGGGTTGTATCGAGCAAAGAAAACAACTAAGGAGGTTTGAAATTACTAGAACTGGTTTAAGAATCCTTCAATACATCATTAAAACTCTGTGGAAGTAAAAACCATAGCTATGTTTTAGCTATGCTTTCCCAGATTTTCTCCCTAATTTAGTCGTATCCAATTCCTCCCCGTCACTAGGGGGCTCCCACATTAAGGCAACTACTACCACTCAGTCAGGAGGGCCGAAGACTACATGCGTGTTTCTTCCAACCGCATCTTTTCGAACTGCTCGCTCTAGACCCGGGAATCGAACCAGCGATCTCCAGATGATAGGGCGAGCACTTTACCACTGCGCCACTCAGGATTGGGACTAAGCAGCTGCGTGGCCATAAGAAAACCATATGTTAGTGAGACTCACCAGGAATAAAGGCTTCAGTTTGTTTACTTTTTTGGCCGGGCAATGTATACTTCTAATGTTAAGAAATTTATTAAAGACAAAATATTTTGGATGCTTGACCTTGCCGCGTCCTTGCCCCTGTTCGGGTCAGAATTTAAAAGGTTAGAACGATATTTCCGTTGTCTCGGATATGTTTCAGAGTCTTGTTAGTGCTTTTAAGAGGATTGCATACACTCTCCACTTCTGATCACAGCAGCACTAGCCAATGTGTATGTGGAAGAAGGCAGACAGCGTGTTCATTCAGCTGTGTTACTTTCTCTTGTGAACAAGTTTCAGGCGAACACACACCTCAAGGCTGATTCATGCTTCTGCGTCAAGTTTGCGCCCGAGGTCTCTCAGAGCCGCGTGCCCTATACTGCACCCTACGGCGCAGCCTGACGTGAACCTCCTCAGAAATGTAACTACAAGTCGCGGCGGCGCCGACTGCAACAACTCTAATTGGTCTGTCTGGAAGCGTCACATTTCTGGCTTCCTGAAATCTCCTCAATGTCTTATTTCTCATGTTGCAGCAATTTCATTTAAAAGTGACTGTTGCTCACCATTCAGTTTCATTCTCTGTCATTTGTATTACACAAAATAAATAAATAAATAAAACAAAACAGTGGCACAGAAACCTCACCGCCCACTAGAGGTCTGGCGATGTAATTGCACACCGATACAATGCAAAAGTATAAATGGTCACAATGCCGTAGGCCATTTGCGCAACGTAGAAGCATAAATCAGGACTTACACAGCACTATGGGCGTGGTCCGTTCCAGGATGACTCCCTCTCTCCAGCACAATTCCATACACATTAGCTGTTCTGGGAACACATGGTGTTTTTTTTTTTCCTTTAATTTGTCACCTATTTTTGAGCTGATCCAGAAACGGCGCTGCCAACTTAACGTCTAACTACGACGACAACCACGAGAAACCCAAATCCGACCCGAGGTCAGCACATCTTCTGCTCTGCGGCTCACTCATCGGATCCTTCCGCTAGCCCGGGCATGACGCAGTCAGAACAGGAAGGCGTGCCAAGCAAAGGTCTGCTGCCAAGACGAGGATGGGAATACTTGTGCAGATTTACTGCTAGTTTCCATAGTGACGCAGCTGGAAGAGCGAGCGGGCCGAGCCAAAAATCCAAATCCAAAAAGCCAACCCGCTCCCTTCAAAAGCCATTTCTTCTTCTTTGTAAAGAGGACCATCACCCTGTCCTTGTCAGCCACTTGCTGTTCATGAAGTGTAAGAAGCGGCACACACATGTATGACTAATAGGCAGGATATTAACCCTGGGTTAAAATGTGGGGTTACTTATTAAACGGACGTTAACACTCAGACAGACGTTAATGCTGATGCAGTGTCTAAAAACTCTGTGGATGACTAATCCCTTTGAACTGTGAGTTTTGGAAGCTTTGCATGAATAACTACTGATTTGCAATAAAAAAATAAAAAGTTGTGGTTTCAAGCTGTAATTGAGAACAGTTGCACATATTCTATGCACGTTTCAGTGCTGCAAACTACGAAGGTAAAATTCTCCAGTAAAGGATGAGGTTTTCCACCAAAATGAGTCGTTAACTAACGTGAAAAAGGGAATGATTTTTATATTTGGACAGAACTGATGCTTCGTTCCTATGGAGCAACAGAACGAGTCTCATCATTGCTTGCAACTATATCAATAATTAGACTCCAATTCTTGATATAGTTGCAAGCAACGATATGCGGGCCCAAGCACCCTACGCCATCACCACCCGGACCCACCAGAAAGACAGCGTGCACAGTGGACACATGTATATAAAGGGGACATACCAATACCGTTACGACAATTTTAGAAAAGGGGGGAATTTTATGTTTGTTGTTGGTCTTTCAGCTGCTCTCGGCAAGTGGTCGCCATGTTTAGATCTCCAAAAAGCCCCAGATGCTGAACAAAAAAACATCACACTATGATGTCACTCAATACAATATCGCACAAAGTTATTTACCACTTTTCAGCACAAATTTGAGGCATTATCACAGCTGAACTGTTCGACAATTTTGCATCCTCAATGTCTTAGAATCACATAGGCAATATGTGGAAAAAAATAATAATCCTTAGGAAAACAACAGGGCCCTTCACACACTATGACAACATAAGGATTATGTCATAGTGCTTGGGCCCCAAGTCACACACTATGACGACATGGGGCTGATGTCATAGTACTTGGGCTCTATATTATATATTGTAATATAATACTGTATATGGAGGATTAGTATATAGTACATTGACGGCTGGCCAAATATATTTGCCCAGGATTAAAGAATTAAAAATCTGTCCTGGAGAACGATGCCATCGGTGAGGGATAAACTAGCAGCAGACGGATCCCTCTCGCTCCTGTACCTGTTCATTCTGCTACCGTGAGATCGGTGTACTGAGAGGCAGTAAACACAGCAGATAAAAAAATATTAATATAGTAAGGGTGTACTGACGGCGCACATGCTCTGCAGATAACAGTTTCGCATGCTGAATGGGCTCTTCTTTAAAAAATAAATAAATAAATAAATCAAGAAAGATAAACCCTTAAAAGTCAAGCAGCACGTATTTCCTGCAGCATTAAAGCAATGAATAATGACTGAAATAAAAATTAAAAAATGCTTATACAGAACTGTTATTATTACTACTACTTTTTTTTTTTTTTTTAACGTGAATTTTTACTGGGACCAAAATATGGAAATTTTTTAATATTTCCATATATTATATATATATGTATATGTGTGTGTGTATATATATATATACACACACACATATACATATATATATATATATATATATATATACATAAACATATACACACACACATATATATATATATATATATATAT
>JAQMYJ010000017.1:15654327-15665579 GCA_030014305.1 Clarias laeviceps | reverse complement strand
TAATAATTTTCTTTTTTTTTTTTGGCTCAGTGGTGTGTGTATAGTTGGGTAAAATTAACTAGAAGTTAGTTTACCATACTGCCTAAGGTTGTGCTGAAAAAAGAATAAGTCACTCTATACTGCACAATCCTGACCACTATATAATTTTATTAAAACCTAAGTACTATAATGCAAAAAAATTTTTTAGGGGTGACAAACAGTGCCATGTTTGTACACCTTAATGTGCTCAGTTCTTCAACTTTTGCTTCATCTCACACTTCACATACAAGCAGCTGGAGATGAGAGTTAGTAGGTTGGATCCCTGAAACATGAAATTAATAGAAATATTAAATAAATAAAAATATTGTGTTGAAGGTCATATGTATTTCTTTTTTTGTATGGCTCCGCCTTCCTCTGGCTACCACATCATGTACATTTCATACCTGTGGGGAAACACTGCACTGGAATGTAAAGTATATTTAAAGTATAGTTAAAGTAGTTTATCAGAACTTAAACCCACTTATTTATCCCCTCATTTATGTTTCGTTCAGCATAATAACCAGACTGACCTCTCCTTAACTACTACTTATCTCTCTCTCTCAACAGAAACTCTTCATCTCGCTTAAACAATTTTACCCCCAAAACACATAAATAAAAATCCTTGTTTAAAGTCTAAGAGCTTTGTTAAAAAGCTTCTACAATAACTTAAAGAAAAGCTTTTTTTTAAGCCAGTATCGCAGGTATTTATGATCTCATTTCTTCCATCGCCGTGCTCACTGAGGTGTGGTCCACTACTAGGACAGGCTTCTGTCTGCACGACACGCCGAGGCATGTCCAAAAGCACAACGCTCTCCGGTTTTATTAAGCAGTCCGAGTTTTCACGAAGACCGAAACTGCTTTGTGCTGCCTGGAAACTGTGAGATACCAAAACCTGGCACCGTCTCGGGTGGACGGCGAGCCGTGGATCAACCTGCCAGTTCGGATCCCATGTGCCAAATATGATAAAATCAACTTATAATGATACACAAAAACCGTGATGTCACAAACTAAGTGATGTCAGTGCTTCAGATAATCTCAGTACTGTAGTGTTATCTTCATCTTCTAGGCAGGCCCTTGTGTGTGTGTGTGTTTTTTTTTTTTTAATCTGTCTCTCTTTCTGTCTCTCTCACACACGAACACACACCCCTTACTCAATGTCAGCCACTGAGACAGAAAGTAAATGCCATCAGCTGACCACCACCAATGACAAAAAGGTTTGATTTCACAAAATCAGTTTAGACTGAGAAGTGTTTGATATTCTGCACGCCGAATTGTAAAGCTCTCGTTTTTTGTTTTTTTTTGTTAACTTTCTATTCTATTGTCTATGCAAATTTTACCGACATTTACTGCCAAGGAAACGCCCAATTATCACCACACCACGATCCTTCGCCCAAGCAGACATGTCCTCAGGAGCAATGAAAAACAAACGGCATTAATCAATTAATAGGAATTTTATCCAGCGAACATGGTGGTATTGGTGTTGTTTGTGCACTACCCTGTTCCATAAGAACCCGCTGAATACAATTAGTAGTAAATTCGAGCAAAGATATTAAGCATATGTAACACGCCCGCAAAGATAAAGTGTCTTTAGCATGAGCTGCCGTTTACTGATAAGGTTTCCACGCACGTGCAAAACTGTACATGAATTTCCACCAGATTATGCAGATTCTTTCTTCTCGCTTGAGGGGGAAAAAATAAAGTGCCGGAGCGACATAACAGGTCAAACTGGAATACAAGCCATCTGTCGCAGCCGAGTCGGATATACTTCGGTCAACAAATCAATTCCACTGTCGTGCTTATATAGCGGGACGAGAACAGTAGTCAGAGTGTATCACAACTTTTGGGATCGCCCTCGGAACATTTTCGAAGTAAATAAATACAAGGCCACATCCTCAGTAACTAGAACCAAAAATAAAGTTGGTTATACTTGGGTACAACCGGCGACAGTGCATTTCATCTCGACTCTCTAAATCAAAATATGTTGACTAAGATCTGTTGTGTTGTTTTGATGTTTTGAGTGTCTCTCAAATGGCAATTATCCTAGAAAATCTTAAAGTCTAGATTTTAAAAGGAAGGAAAAAAATTTCAAAGGAAAAAAATTATAATAAATAAATAAATAAATAAATAAATGGGTTCAATAGCGACACATTAGGGTGACAAAGGGAAAATTTTACATAATTGGACCACTTCAAAAGTTCGGATCGGGTAAGTGTTCACCCAGGTTGATGTAAAAACCCTTAAATTAAGTCTTTCAGAAAGAGACATAGCTCAAATCTTTAGTTGTGTAAATGAAGAGATGGGCTCAAACGGTTATGGCTTTGGGTTGGTGATCGGACGGTCGGGGTTCGAGACCCAGGACCGCCAAGCTGCCACTGTTAAGCCCTTGAGCAACAACCTTAACCCCGTCTGCTCCAAGGGTGCTGTATCCTTGTGCTCTGACCCCAGGTTCTTAAGTGGGATATGCAAGAAAAAAAATTTATTTCCCTGTACTGTAAAGTACATGTGACGAAAACATTTTCTTAAGATTTTAACCTTAAGAATTAAACCAGCACAAATTGATGCAGTTCAGTAATTCAGAAAATCTTTTCCTCTATAATCCTACTGGTCGTGTCCTCTAAACGAAATCGTGACACTTATAGGAAACGGCACCTGAGTATTGTGATGTCATCGTATCAGGGGCTCCCTGGTGATTACCGTCCCAAAATGGCAACTGTGTTAAAACTAAATGATTTATGACTATTCTTTTTGTGGTTTAATCTTGTTCATTCTCGAACACACACCAGTGCGAGCTAACGCTAACATCGCTATCTCGGACTGTACTAATGGAGTTAGTAGCTTTAGTCTACGGAATTGCTTCGGATTGTCTTTAACGTCAAATGTCCAAGATTCACAAAATGTAAAAAGAAAATAATAATAATAAAAAATTTATTAAAAGAAAAATGTTTACTTTTGTGATCAATGTGTATATAATAAATAATAATAATAATACATTTTATTTATAAGCGCCTTTCAAAACTCAAGGACACTGTACAAAAAACAATCCATAATACATAATACAAATGTGGAATAATAAAGTTAGCAATGAGGCTGCACTTGCTAGCTATAATTATAGAATTTGAAACTAACCAAAAAGGTTCACATCAGTGAATTTTCACGACTACCACATTTCCTGTATAAATGCTCCCAAGAACATACGCAGTCGAATACATTCACTAATAAAATGAGGACTTGCTTCTGTCCAATAACCTATTCATAGCTGCAACTCTGCTTTTAATCATCATTCATTGTCGATTTGTTAACCATCAAAAATATTTATTAGCAGTAGTCTTTGGCAGGGTGTAACCAACTGTAACCAGCGTAACCACAGTTTGGAACTGGGCTGGGTCCGTCACGCACACTCGGCAACGCTGCTTCCTTGTGCCTAGAGTGCGTACAAAATGAACGTGATGCGGGACCACGTCAGACCTGCCAGGCGAGCTTATTTCGAGCTCGAGTGTCACGATAACACGAGCCTGTTATTACAGTGGGAAGCTTCGGTCCACTACAGCTCTGAGTCACGGAAAGACGAGCCAGGGTTACGCGTGGAACATAATGACAATCCCCAGGAGTGACAAATCTCTTTGGTTATCCTCTGCAGAATCTGATTACATCGTGTGCTACTTATAAAGACAGCGTGCGTATCAGAGCTGTGCGACACTGCTGCATGGAAACCCCTTTCCTTTCCCACCATGCTTTGCTGGTGGCCTGCTGCTCTCTCTGACGGAACAGGACTGGACGGGACGGGCTCTTGGCTCGGCTTGGCTGACAGACATTGTTTATCAGTGATGTCACCACTTCCCGGGAGGTGAGGCAGAGGAGGGGGGGGGCATTAAACAGATCAGAGAACTGTGGGGCGTCCCTGTGCGGTTTCTCGGCTCCCTTTATCTTCGACTCCCTGCTGCATCATAACATTCAGTTAAAAAGGGAAAAAAAAGGGGGGGGGCACATCAGTCTATAAATGTGCTTTAAACATTTAACAATCCTCAGCATGTTTTTTTTTTTCTTTTCTTCAAACCAGCTGAACAGGTGAAGCAGCAGCGCGGCGGACACGAACCGCAACCTTAGCGTGTGTTTTTCCACTTTCCATGAGAACCGTGCTGCTAGGAGTATGTACAAAACACACCAACACACCGCTCAGCGGTCATGACTCATGGCCTGTGTCGTTCCCGCTTTCTTTTCTAGCGCTGCTGCTGACAAGGAGTTTCTTCGCCGTTGCCAGGGAGACACTTGTGTCAATCTTGTTTTTAGTTATAATTAAAGTATAAAAGTAGTTAAAGATAAAGTTCTCGTTTTCGGCAACTTAACATTTAAACAATGCAATTTATTGCACGATAAGTGTTCAAAAACCAACAAAACATAGCTGCAGCGCTGCGACTTATTACTGAAAAAAAAAAATTACACAACAAAATAATAAATAGCGTAATTTCCCAAAGCTGTCAGGATTTATTCCCCGCATTACTTGCAAAGGAAAAGCGGAAAAAAAAAAAAAAAACTCTTAGATTGAAGCGGCTTGGCAGGCAGATTGGACTCCATCCATCGTCCTGTGTTCCATCAAACAGTAGTCTGTTAAAAGTCTGTTGATGAGTGAACATGTGCTGGAAAACTGAGAGATAAATAAGAGCCATTTGGTTCGTGCTTGGCTCACGAGAGCGGCCTGCTCGCTGGAGACGACTCCACGGCACTAGTTTTTACAGGCCTGAGAGCTCTCCAGGAGCCTTAAAACCCCAATCAGCAACAGAAATGGGGGGAAAAAACAGAAAGAAAGAAAAACACCACCACATAAATCACATCTGCTACTCACATCTTTTTCTGCTTTAAAATGTAGAAAAGAAATTTTTCCAAACATTCGCCTGAACTCCGAAGTTATACAAAGCGCCTTGCTGTTGATGGTTTAACCGAAGAATTTGCAACATTAAGACATCAAACTGAAAAAAAAAACTAGGCAAAATCTGAGGTGGCGTTCAAATCAAACCGGGGGGGGGGCGGGGACTCATTTTCTCTACATAATCCTCTGCTACAGTAATGCACTGACTAAGAGTCTCACTAGCACTTGGACACCACTTTCAAGAAAAGAAAAATTTCTCTCAATATACCAAAGTCTGAAACACTGGCCTCTCAGGGACTCCATTAACGGCCCAAACATGTGGCGCGAGGTCAGGACTGTACGAGGGATGTGGCAAGCCGAGTTCCCGTAACGTGCAAGTGGTGTTGGTGAATGATTGTGCGTACAGTTCGCACAGACAGACGCATCTCCTGCGCAAGTTAGCCATCAATTTTCAAGGATGAGGTGTTCCACTCGCTGAACGAGAACAAGCGCACCGGGCTTCAAGCCACCTCAGCCGGGATCGGCATTCACGGACGTACGGCCTCCTTTAAAACATCTGCGCTATTCAAATGTTTTATGCAAATGCAGCTGAGAGTCTGGTCACTGTACTGCGCTTGAAGTCTTCTGTAAATGTCAATCAGTTACTTTTACATTTACAGCATGTGGAAGACGCCCTTATTCAGAGCGACTTACATTTTTCTCTCATTATACGTCTGAACAGTTGAAGATTGTGGTGGTGGTGGCGGTTGGATCTGATCCTGGGACCTTCCGATCAGTAGTTGAACGCCTTGACCGCTGAGCTTCCTCAGTTTTACACCTTCATTCACCAGGAAGTGCATTACAAGTTCTGGTTTGACTTGAACGGCCCTTGTATATAGTGCAAACACCAGCATTTATTCAGCGACATGGGCAGACAGGAAGGTCACAACATGATTTTTTTTAGTAAAAAGGAAACAATTCCACAAAAAATAAAAAAATGGAACACCAAGATAAGGCAGGAGGGAATCACGAATGCTGAAATGTCATACAAGATTCATTTTCTCTTACAGGTAAACGTTCGTATCAGTCCTGCTCGTATGTTTGCTCCTGCAGTAATGAGACGACCTAGTGACCAGTAATGCTCGTCAGCATTTTTTTTTTTCTTACAACAACAGTTACAGAAAGAGCTCGCGCTGTCAGGCAAGCTGTCGCGTAGAATTACATCACGAGCTGAACCTCAGGCTCTCGGAGTCTGTAGAGGACATGCGGCTGCCTGAGAGACACTGAGGAATCAAAAATAGACACGAAAGCTTTATGGTGTGAAGGGAACGGAATTAGACTGATAATCATCATCATCATCATCATCAGCTATAAAACAGACCAAGAAATTACCTTCGTTAGTCTCGCAACTTCACTCAACAAGTACAACCACTTGAAGTCAAACACACCTGCACGTGTTTATGACACAACTCCTATCTCTAGGCAGATTACACAAGCCTATAAAGAGATAAGGCGACAAAGCTGTCTGGTTTGCGCAGCACGCTTCGGAGCATTAGGCCCGGCGAGTCTAAACGCCTGACTCATCCACGTCCCGAGGTTATCGAGATAAAACCCTGACTGTTTGAGTGCATCTATAAACTCTCTTCAAACTGTGATTTAATGGTCACGTCATGCAGCGTGGTGTAGTAAACAGTACGAATCTGCTGCATCCGTCATGCGTCCTGGCGTAAACAGAACGAGATGAAAAAGTTGCCTACGTTTATATGTTCCGTCAAAAGAACACGAGTACGTTCGTTACGACAAACCTCAAACGCATTGAACACAAACTGCTCAACCCAAACCATAAATTACAGTAAGCCCACGCTGCCGTACTGTTTCTCTGTAACCTATAATGTACTCCTCATTACCAGAGCAAATGAGACGTAATGTCGTCTCGTCGAGTCACGGCTGACTCAAGACGCTATGCGACACCTGTTGTCCTCCTCCTTCGCCTCAACAGGTGACTCATTGGAGCGCAATGCGGCTCACGCTGTGGAAACCACTCAGCTGTTCCACGCCTGCTCAGTCAACCCCAGGAAACGTAATGTCATATGCTCAAGCATAAATTCAACACGTCTTATTACATTACATTACAGGTTTGCAGGTAAAAGTAATCCTATCTGCATGGTTTCTTTTCAAGCCAGAATTCCTGTTCTGAAGAAAATCAAAAATCAACATATAAAAACAAATCAAGATTTTTAAGATGTTACAAAATCACAGACAGAAAAAAAAAAAAAAAAGAATTCTACTTAAGCGGCGAACAGAAAATTCAACCTGATCGTAATCCAGCGTCTCAGGCCAAGATGAGTGCAAGGCAGACCTGTATCAGATCGGTGCATCACAACACTAAACCTGTCCCTATCCTCACACACACACCTTTAAAGCACACTCCTCGGGTACGTCCTACTAGTGATGCGTGTTCTCGTCCAGACTGTTGGTACGAGACTGCATCCAGGCAGCTGGTGTATTACATAAGGAATAACATGCTACTGTGGTGTGTCCTGTTACATCCATGTTTTATGTCCACATCCAGTAATCGTTCCGGACACAAAAAAATTATAATAATAATAATAATAATAATAATAATACACAAATCCTGACAAATGCGCCTTAATCCGGGTTGCCATCTATGCCCACTTTTAAAAAAATATATAAAGCTATATAGAGCTTCTAAAGCTAACCAGTGCTTTACACAGTAGATTATTAAACGTCATACAGGGCAAACTGCACCAACTGCCCGAGCAACTTGCACTCTTCGGAGACACCAATAATATATGCTACTTCCTTCCAAGCTTTCTTTTTTTTTACTAACGTCTCCATAGACAATTAATGAGAGCTTGTACAAGAGATGTTCAAGTCAAACCGGGACTTCTGGTAAATAAAGGTGTAAAATCATTCAAAAAAAATTAATTTTTATTTTTTTTATTTTTTTTAAAGGCATCCATATGTCCATAAATAATGATCACCGGCGAAGGAGCTTGGAGCCCACTGCAATCATTCCCATGAACATTCAGCTAATGGAATGCCTGATTCTTGAAAATTGACATAACTTGTCGCCAAAATGTGGAAAAACACATCTGTCTTTGGAAACTGTACACACAATCCAGTTGCACATCACAGAAACTCAGCTGGGAGTTATTCCCACATTCCCTTGTACAGTCCTGACCCAGACCTCACTCCAAGCCATTTCCACAAGTTTGAACCATTAAAGGATTTCCTGGGAGGCCGTCGTTTCAGACATGAAGCAGGCAGTCTGATTATGGTTCCAGCATACTGCAAAAACTTTCTACCCTGATGGTTTCCAAGCACTAGTAAAACACTGGGAATAAGTGCATTAGTGTAGCAGAGGATTATTTTCTTAATTGCGCACAATCAAAAGTCCTGGTTTGACTTGAACGCCCCTTGTACAATGAAAAAATTATATGTTTTATGTTTGAATTTTGAAAACTAACTACAGGTTATGTGGAAGTGTAAAAACTAAAATATGAGACCTAGGACGTGGTTAAAAGTTTGGATTTTCTCCAACGTTAAACAGAACTAAGAAAATCTTGATAATAAAAGAAAAAAAACATTTGTTGCTGTGGAGGAAAACAGGTTACGTATAGTACAAATGTGCAGAAAAACAATGTGTCAGTCATTGCTCGTCTGGGAATCACACAACACAAAACTGTTTGAACTGTACATCCAGATTAATTGAAGGTGTGAACACAAAGTCCACATAGGGTCATTCTGTTATTAGAGAACATCCGGTGATCATATACAGAAATATAAAATAACATAGTAACCCCTCATGCAATGTGAGTGTGTGTGTTTTGATGTATGTGCAAATGAAGTGGTTGTTTTGCAGCGTTCACACTAGATCACATTTGAACTGGATTAAATAGTGCAACATGTAGCGCTTGCAGTAGTGCAGACAAAACAAACCCCAAAAAGTGAGTGAAGAAGTGAATGAAGAAGTAAGTGAATAATAATGAATGAATGAATAATAAATAAATACCTGTCAGCTATCGTGGACTGTGAGCCGCTCATTGGGCTTCCGTTCTTTGCTTGTTTTTCTTTCCTTCGGCGTTTATCCAACTAGCATTTTACTGAGGTAAAACACTCGTGTGTGTGTGTGTGTGTGTGTGTTCCAAATGGTTATTTATTCCCAAAAACCATGAAGGGGGGGAATGAAAAAAAAAGTCTGTCAGGAATGGCGAGTGGGAAAAAGGTGCCTATGCTAAGCTAAGTGAGTTTACATGAGGCGACTCCAACGCGTCTCACTCTCTCTCATTGTCGCAAAATTATGAGAAATTATTCCGGAAAACATTGAGCAGGTTGGAAACAACATGGAATTATGAATGTTCAGGGGGAAAAAAACAAGCATACTATCTCTCGCTCTCTCTCTTCTCCCTCCTCTCCTCAAGCGAATACCTCAGCATTCATTACACAGCTCCATGGACTGAAAAGTCGAGTCCAAGCTTGAAAAACTCGTATTTTTTTTATTTTGTTTCCACTCATCAAATCGCGTTTTAACACAAGCGGTGTCCGAGTGAACAAACCAAAATGGTCGGAAACGTTACCCTGTAGCCCCCAAAGCGTGTTTGTGTCCCGTAATGTCGCCCCGCGGGCAGCAGTGTGAACGCTCACTTCGGTGGGGAAAGGAAACAAAGTATCGCGTCATTAGCGTTCGAACGGAAAACAAAGTAACAATGAGTGTAACGTTGTTTCGGGGATCCGTTTGATTTAACGGGACACTTTTTTTTTCTTTTCGTCCTTCAGCAGGAATGTTGTCAGCCCGTTAAGCTGGGGATCATTCGTGGGTTCAAAACATCCGCCGTCCCCGAGGTTTCATTGTAACTCCATCTAAAAGCGGCTTTAAACTTTCCGACGTTTCCCCTTCTCCTCAAAGTTTAACACGCTTTGATATCACACACACACACACACACACATAAAAAGAACACGGCGACTGTTGAGTTAATTCAGAAATTCACCTCCAAAAAAAATAGAAAGAAACACTCCGACTTTTTGTACGAGGGTGAAAAAAAGACACGTTTACAAAAATGTTAGTTTAACACCGAAACATTTTTCCTCCACCACAAACCAATTCCGTGTTTTTTTTTTTACCCGCGGAAACCGTAAACTTCGGCTTAGTCATTTTAGTCCTCTCCTTCCCCTCCTTGTCTCCATGTTTTTCCCAAATTCAGTAGTTTTTTTTCTTCTCTTCCGTCCAAAATGCACTCTTTGGAAATCCTATCTCGTTGAAACGCAAAGACGGAGATCCCGCATATGATGGCACGCAAGTCAGATTTCCTATAGAGTCTGATTAAAATCCTGTAAAGAAATCTGTTTTTAAAAAAATCCGTATATTCCCAGACTTTCGGCAAAATTAGATAGACGGATTCCTACGCGCTGGAAACGCACCACTCCCTCGGTTTTTTTTTTTTTTTTGAGGGGGGGGGAGTGGAGATCCTTCCGCAGTTGCACATGTGGTGCTGTTAGTCCCTATTCATCCACACTTCACTCTCACACACACTCCACCATTTTCACACGCTAATTTAACTGAAGAAAAAAAAAATTATATATATATTATCATTCCCTTCGTTGACATAACTTTTTTTTAAAGCATTTCATTACAGCTGTTCTGTAGTTTACATGAAACTCCATTAATCCATCTAGGAACCTCTGTAGTGGGGACCATTATATTTATTCCCATTTTCCCAAACTCCGGTCACGCACATTCACGAGCAATTTGGGAACGCCGATTAGACTAATCTGCATGTCTTTGGACTGTGGGAGGAAACCGGAGCACCCGGAGGAAACCCACCAAGCACGGACAGGGAGAACATGCAAATTCCATGCACACAGACCCCGAGGCAGGAATCGAACCTGTATCCTAGAGGTGCAAGGCGACAGTGCTAAGCACTACACCACCATGCCGCGATTTGCATACAAGGATCTAGATTTAGAGCAAGCGGCAGCGAGTTAACTGACTACACACTCCGTTCACAGGTAATGGTAGCACGCAGCCATCAGGATCTGCACATGGCGTCAGGTGGGTGGTTCTGCAGGATGCTTAGTAAAACTTAGTGACCAATCTGTATGTACTGTATAAAACAGAAATTTTGTTTAGCCTGCCCCCGGTGGCCGGTGTTTGAGTGGCCGGTGCAGCGGGCAGTAGTGATGCGTGGGTCGTCTGGTAACCCGCGGGTCGGGTTGGGGCGGCTAAAGAAATTGTCACTTTATTTGCGGGGCGGGTCATTAAAAACAAAATAAATTTAAAAAATCCATGTATATTGCGTGCAATTCCCTATAGCCTATATTAAATATTTGGGAATACGGTTACGTCACGTGACAAGTCACGGAAGCGCCA
>JAQMYJ010000017.1:15629667-15654227 GCA_030014305.1 Clarias laeviceps | reverse complement strand
GCGGGCTGGGGCGGGCCAAATAATTTCATAAAAGCGGGACCCGCGGGTTGGAAAAATACCCGACCCGCGCATCACTAGCGGGCAGCACTGGTAGCGCGCAGGCATCAGGTGGGTGGCTCTGCAAGATGCTTAGTAAAACTTAGGCCGTGCTCGAAGATATGGAAACCATATATCACACTGCAGAGCTCTGTATATAGATAAAACAGAAAGAAATCCGCGGTGGGCGGTGTTCGTAGCGTTTGCACAGGTAGTTGCATCATAGGCATGTCAGATGTGTACTTCAATGAATGTAACAGTCTCATCATCATCATCTAATCACCACCATCATCATCATCAACTTTGAATTCATACTGTGACATAACATTAGACATTATCATGTTTATCACCTTTTATGTCATACTGTGAGGTAATAATCTACCTGCTGAAACATTAGAGCAGCGTGCGGTGATGCAGCGAATTGACCGCACACTCCATTCACATGTAATAGTAGCAGGCGGACGTCCTGCAGGCAGAACCACGGGTACCTTATAGTAATACACTATTATTATGATTAGCACTCAGCTTATATAGTGTTTTGAATTGGGAAACCCTATTATAGAGTTTTACATAGAACTTTTAAGGGTCCTTAGAGAGGGTCACCTGAAGCAGGCTATTAATTAAGCCATTCTCATACTAAACTTATACTATTTTATTTACACAACACCCAGACAACTCAATAAATTGTTTATCATGAAAATGTAACCAAAATGCTATAAAGAATTTTGGATTTTCCTTATTTTTCTAATGTACAAGCTACAACACAGGTCTATATTCTTGTTCGTTGAAATGAAAGCAATGCAAAGATAAATGAAGGGAGGGCCGTATAATGGCTGACCCTGCACTCTGACCCCAAGCTGGAATATGTGAAGAATAAAGAATTTCACTGTGTAGGAATGTATATGTGATGAATAAAGGCTCAACTTAAAGAAGTCTGGATTTTATTTCTTTTTTATGTACAAACTACAACACTGGTCTTGGATTTTTTTTTAATTAAAATATAACGCTAAAAATATTTTTAAATGTATTATTATTATTATTATTATTAGACAAAGCTCTGTATTAATATTTTTGATTTAGTTCATTATTTTCATCCAGAGTTTATTTCGAGGACATTACCGCCACCTGCTGGTTGGCTTGATGTAGTGTTACGCATATGCTTTAAAACAGTGTGTGTTTGTGTATGAGAGAGAACGAGAGAGAGAGACGGAAGTGACGTATATGTTCGGCTAATCCCTCATGGCTACTCCTCTTTGCTTTTTTTTTTTTTCAACATTATTTCATTTAAAAACACAGTTTATGTCACAAAATGCCAAAAATGTTCTTGTAAGAGTTCACATCTATGAAGCTTATTTTCTTAGTATATTAATATAATATAGTTATACATCTAATTAAACATCCTGGATGAAGTACTCATTGAACATTTTGTGAAAAAGTTGCACTTTGTGCTAAACAGCCTTTACTTCAAGTTATAAAAAGAATTTAAAATGGCCATTGAATCATTATTCAATGGACTACCCAGTATGTCCATTAGAATCATTAATCTTCCCTTGGTCCTGCCATCGCCTGTACTTGGCACGGCTTTTCCTACAAGCAAAGCACATAATGTCCACCATAAAGACACAGGACAGGGCGTAGATGGCCACCCCGCCCAGCTTCATGACCAGTTTGGGTTTGGGAGACGCCAGCTCACAGTAGAGCATGCAGGCACCGACGCCAATCCGCACGGAAGCGAAGAATGTGATGAAGAGGAGGTCGACGAGGTCACCACACAAGCTGTCGTAGCGTCCCATCTGCTTGAGGAACCAGCGGGCCTGCAGGAGGGGATTGGTGATTTCACTGCCGAAGAGCACCGCACATGCCTCGATGCCGGATTCGCCCATTCCCAGAGAGCACACAATGCCCAGGATGCTTAGGGTGTGATGGGCCAGCATAACAGGACCCTCTGTACGGAAGTACACACACCAGGCCATGTCAAAGAGGAAGTAGCCCAGACTGAGAACCATGGCTAGGATCTGGAGAGGGGTGTTTTTCGAGCCTGGGGATGAGAGGAAGGAAGAATACAGCCTGAGGATACATCCTGAAGTTTATTTTCATGCTTAACTGGTCGCTTGAGAGGAGACGGTTTGAAGTTGCTGTGGTAAACATCGTTGGATGTTTGCCAGGAAAATCTAATCCCTGTTGGTTTCTCAATCTGGCGTGTACAGAACAAGCTTTCTACATGCGAAGTCAATGTTTTTCAACTCTGTTCCTGGGAGCACAAACACCTCCCAACACACCCGATTCAGCTAAGGGAGAGTTTCATAATTAGGTCATGAGAAGAAATGTTTCAGATGGAAGCCAATGTGGTAGAAATACTGTATATACTTGGAGTGACAACTAGAAAAGAAACAGTCAGATTTTGGGATTCAAACAAATCAACAATTCAATCTTAAATTTGAAATTTTAAACTACTTCATCTTGGTCATTGTCAAGTTCACAGAACCTATCCTGGGAACACTGGTCATGAGGTGTTCCATCTTGGATGAGATGCTGGTCTATTGAATTGGACCACTCACACTCACATATCCAAACCAAGTACCTGTACATGTATGTTTTTAGACAGTGAACCCTCAAAGATTCCATGTAGAATCTTGTGCTATAGTATACCTTCCATATGGTTTACAACTTTAGAAATCCATAATTATTATCCAACCAATCAACATCTTTTATTTTTAGGAACGTTCCATAAATTTGGAAGTACTGGAAAGTTGAGGCTCCACTTCAATCTCTTAGGACTGATGACTCACCTGCATGCGTGAATGGCCAAGGCCCATCGACAAACCCGATGTAAGCAGTTAGCAAAATTATGAGGACACCATGGAGCAGGGTAATGAGTCTGCAGTTCCACTCGGCATTACGCTTTCTGTTCACGTGACGCAGCAGAACGTACAGGAAAAGCCAGCCAATAAGACTGCAGCTTGTCTCGACTAAAAATAACATCACTGCTGAGGCAAAGAACAGAGAAACACAAGAAATGGCATACTATTAGCCCATCTGTCCCACAAGCAAGTCTACTCTTTTCAATTATGTTCTACACTAGGTTTGAAGACATCTCCTCAAAGCTTATAATCCACAGGTTTTACTTCAGCCTTAAGAAAATCCCACCTGCTGCTGCATCAAACATTTGGGCATTGCTTCTCACCAATCTCCTCCAAAACAGACACTTCCTATCCTGGCTCTCTGCTGGAGGCCTGTCTAATCAGACAAGAATAGTATTATTATATCTTAATATTTCCATGACAGCTCCAAAGTGCAACCTCATTTCCTCACTTGCTTCTATGTCTCCTCCCCGGGTCCTCGAGCATCCTGAGCTTGTTAAGAGATTAGCGTCACAGTATTCAAGCACCAAAACTAGATGGAGCCATCCTACTATTGGCCCAAGAAGGAAGAGACCAGCGTGATGTCTTACGTCCTCCAACATACGGTTAGACCATGTCTAGGAGTAAACAGTGTTTGAAAGAATTCTTTCAAGCAAATATGTGTGAGATGGTTAGGGTTACGTTTAAGTTCATGCCTTCAAACTAATTCTTTAGACTTTCTAAACACCTTTTTTTTTTTTAATTTAGTTTAGTAGATAATCAGATAGTCAGTTCTTCAACGATCGAGGTTCTTCAGTTCAAGGGTAACGGCCTGCGAGGACTGGGCAAAAGGATGCTTTTGTTCATTTTGGTCACTTTTAACTGACATTTAAAATCTATACATTATTCTGTATAGTATTCTCTATTTCTCATAACATGCATTACCGGAGGTCCTACCACGGTCGTAAAATGGGAATAAATACACTGGTAATAACCATTGGCATCTACAGTAGGTTCCTAGATTGATTGATGGATTACATGCATTAATTAAAGGTCAGAGTGTGTTTAAACTTGCACACCAACTAAGCACACGTACAAGAGCGCCACCTGTTGCAAAGGATCCAGAAGTGCAGGTAAGATACACATTTTTTTCACTCACTCACTTCTTTGTTTGGTTTATTTATTTATTCCATAATTATGTTTCTTCTTTTCATATTGATAAAAAGTGATAAAAAAAAATCAAAAACAGTAAAAAAAAATTGTATATATTAATAGTATAGTAATCAAAGGTTATAAATAAATTGTAAAGACTCATTATATGTGCCCTCTGTGCCCGCTGTCTTTCTGGTGTGCCCGGGTGGCGATTGCGCCAGGTGCTTGGCCCGCTCATCGTTGCTTGCAACTATATTTATATTTATATTAATTTTATTTATTATATTATAAATCAATATATTTATATTCATCCATCTCTGAATCTCTAGGGACTCTGGAGGCCAACTGTACACTGTATTTATTTTAATTTTCACAACCATGCGAGGACCTCCGGTCAATATTCACACACACATTCACACACTACAGGCAATTTGGGAACGCCAGTTAGACTAATCCGCATGTCTTTAGACTGTGGGAGGAAACTGGAGTACCCGCAGGAAACCCACCAAGTACAGGGAGAACATGCAAACTCCACGCACACAGACCCGAGGCGGGAATGGAACCCAGGACCTGGAGGTGCACGGTGACAATACTACACCACCGTGACACCATTATATGTACTATTGTGTCCGAATGGTAGAAAAGGCCAAAAAAGTGAAAAGAGAAGAAAAATAATTCATATTAATATTAACTCTAATAATCATACCATTAAAGCTCAGCTAATTATAAATAGTTTTTACTACCTCATACTTCTTTGCTAATTAGTATTTATTCATGTTATTACTAAATAGAATTCATCATAAATTCCCAAATTCATGTGATTATGATGTCACAAGAGCAAATGGTTTGTTTTCCAGTTGATTGAAATTGCGAGAAATAATAATAATCATCATTAAATTTTCCATTTTTTTTGTATAGCTAAATGATTAACTTTGAACAAAAATAAGTAATTGATTTCAACACTGAAAAAGGTATGTATTTTGTCATTGTTATGCAGAAGTACAGTGAAGTCTATACACTCAAAGTGTAGGTTTAAATGGTCTGGCTGGGATGTACAACCTGTAGGGGGCACTGTTCCGCCTCTAAAACTTGAATTAGTGACACTACATTTCTGAGGTACAATAATGATGTATGATATGATTTTTTTTAGATGTCTTATCACTACCCTTCAGAATAAAGCACAGGCTTGAGACCTCCTTAAAAATGCACCAAAGAGCACCTCACTGATTGTAGTACTGTTCCCGATCCTGATTATTTTGGCGTTCTCTGTAATACATCCATAAATAATGAGAACTGTGATTAAGAAACTTCTTATGAAAATGAGAAATTTCACCATGGCTCTGTGAGCAGACATTTTATACACAAAGAAACTCTTTATTGTTACTCGCCATCATCCTCATCCAAGAGGAAACGGTGGATCATTAAACTGCAGTTATGAGCTGAATCACTCACAAAATACACACATTACACTTCACACTCCACCCATGAAAATGGAGTTTAAATTAAGCCTGTGCTGTATTCCAGACCTCATACGGTCAGACCATATGGACAGTGGAGTGTTTTCGCTATACAAGTTTACGTACAAATCCCTGACCAAACGCATATAACTTCCTTATTGGTGAGGTTGATTAATCTTATTAATCTATGACTTATTTTTTGCATCTTTAGGCATTCTGTGGTTGCGACAGTAATTTGAGCTTCAAAGCAAATCAAGTTTATTTTTATGCACTCCTGTTAAGTTGTTTCTATAGTGACAGCCTCTAAGCCTGATAATAAGCAAAATTGCTCCAGTATCCATGGCTGAATTTCTGTCATTCACACTTGTCTCAGATATACAGTATCTAAACTTGTCTCAGATATACTGTAGGTCTCATTATATATAATATATATATATATATATATATATATATATAGAAGACAACAAATTTAAGATTGTTCTTAGAAACTCTCAGTCTAGACCAAGACTATATATAGTCTTGGTCTAGACTGAGAGTTTCATATAGTCTTGGTCTAGACTGAGAGTTTCTAAGAACAATCTTAAATTTGTTGTCTTCTATTCTCATACACAAAAGTTTGACACTGTCATCTCTTTATAGAAAAAAACAGCGTGGTGCAATGCACAAATGAAGCAAATTAGTTAAGACATAGCTTGACTTCAAAATGCAATTTGATGGTTTTTGGTCTACATCTTGGTTTCCGCCTTCGATTTGGATGATTTTTGAGTTTTGACTTGGCATCAAGAGTTGGTGACTTAGTGGTTATCACTTGCACCTTCTGGGCCCGGGTTCAATTCCCGACTCGGTTTTGCTCCCGTTTCCTCCCACAAAAAGAGCCAAACTGATTTTAAAGTGTAACGTATCTTTATTTGGTATTGCTTTATGCAAAAAAAAGAGAAGAAAATTACAGTGTATCAAAAAACACAAGCATCAAATCACGTTCTTAATTTACACACACATAAGCAGAACTAGAACATTACTAGAAAAAACAAGGAACCACACGGATGAACAGGTTTATATATACACACTTGTCTCGCTGAGCCGCGAGACGCCGTGTCACGAAATTTAGTAGTCTACGAGGATGTTTGATTGGTTGAAAGAATTCAGAGAATTTTTTTATGTTTTTATAGCGGTTTGCTTTTTACTCTGGTGAAGTGTGTGCTGGAGTTAAAACAAGTTTGAGTCACACAATTCCAGCCAATTTATAACTTTGTGTATTCCAGGTAAAACAGGATGCGAGGCCAAAATAAAGCATGTGATCCATCTGATGAACAAATCGTCCCACAATGGATAGATGGAAAAAAAATAATTAGTTTTTTAATGTTTTTTTAAAAATGACTGTTCATATTTTTACAAAAAAAAAAAATCAAGTACTAACTTTATATTAGCCTCTGACCTTTGCATTGGTGTCCAAATGTTTGAAGGCATCAACATACTGTATTTAGCAGTTACATTACTTTTTCGCCAAAAATGAAAGGTACAATTTTTCTTTTATACAATTTAACTTGCTTGGGAAATTTGTCTATTTCTGTTAATCTAGCTAACAAATAAGGGACGCTTATAGCTGGCAAATTAGTCTTAAAACACCATTTTGTAACATGAACAATGACATGAGTCTAGGATTTCAACAAATAACCACAAATCATAAGCGGAACAAGAATCTGAATAATGAATCTTATTCGATTCAGACTTACAGTATTATAGGCCAGTATAAGAGGACAAACCCTGGCTTGAGGTGAATAAACCTATACACAACATCCTGTCTTATAAAATCCCACGGCTCATCCAACTGGTTTGAAAAGACAAAAACAAACTCGTGAAATCACCTTTTCTTTTGAGCACACTTAAACAAGCACACACACACACACACACACACACACACACACACACAAAAAAAAAACTTAGAACACCTGCCTTAAAAAAAGAAGTGTAACAGTGTCTCAGTGTAACAAACATGAACAGTCAGACGCTGCAGCTGATGAACGTGAGGCAGAGAAAAAGAGTCGTAAATCACCCCGGCAGTCAAAACACAGCTACAGTTTAATCTGGTGACGATATTTACAAAAGCAGTAGTCTCTTTGATCGAAGAAAAACAAACCTCAAAAGTGGCGACTGGCTCTAGGGTTTATTGGTCAGTACGATAAACGGCTTCTCCGCTCATCGGCTAAGAGGACTGGACGTAATTAGACTGCGAGCAGAATTTGAGGTCACTATCTGGTCATTAGCATGAAACGAACGAGAACTATATGATCCTAATAAAAGGAAAGATTATCGAGGAATGTGATTATTTTTTGTACTTGTCTTGGCCTGGTCCAACTTTTTGTGATGAAAGAAATACTGTAGAAATACTAAGTGTTTAAAGAAATACTGTTCGACAAAGCGTGAAAATCCACTACACAGATATTTCTGATATTTTATCTCACTGGCGTGTATTCCATAGTTCCACAGGGAAGAATTTCAATTTGTTTTATGGTTCCACTTAACCTTGCTAAATATTATATATACTATATACAAGTTTTATAAAGGTCATACATTGAAACAATGTGACACTGAATTCCTCAGATGGTTGAGAATTAAACAGAAACAGAATTAAAGTGTTTTGGGTCCCCCGAAAAAATAAGTATAAAAAAAAGACTGGTATGGCTAAACGAGCTTGATTAAGTTCAATATGGCCAATCAGGAACACCAGAGCTCGTAAATGGACCCAGAAAGTCTTATTTTTTTACGAAAGGCAGCTGTTCCAGCAGATGTTATTCGTGTCCGTCTTCGTTGGGGTGGTAAGGGGACAGTGAATGGGCTTCAGGTGGCATCTTCTGTCCTTGTTTTTTTTTTGCATCATTTCTGCAGCTCGGTGTACTTTACTCCATGAGAAACACAATGAGAAAGAAAGAAAAATAAGTGAGATACAAATAGTGACCCTTACATCAAGTCAACCTTGCTAGAAGTACAATAAATTAACGTCGCCCACTGCACCATAGCTCAGCCCATTATTATTTATTATTAATTAATATGGCTGCTGAATTAAATAGCAGACCAAGGTCTAGAAAATTTTTCAGAACACCAAACATTCAAATTTCTGAAATTGTTCAGCTAAATTTCGACAGTACAAAATTGTAACGTGAAGCACCACTATAAATCGAACATTCTCGTCTATCGCTCATTATTAAAAGATAACTGGTCTAACCATTCAGCCATGACTGTTCCTCCATATCCGAACCTCTATTTGCAGGAATTCTTATATAACTCGACCTTTCTAAACTTTCTGTGGTGTTGTTACAAATGTATCAAATGAACAGTCCACCGAGTAACAGTCCGCAATATTTATTGAGGAAGGACAATAAACACTGGTAATAAAACCTGAATCAAAGTCATTGCTCCCTACAGTTTCTACATCTACCTCGTTGTCTGGAGCTTTGCCGTTGACGCCCTTCAGTAGTACAGACTTTTCTGTCTTCTCCATCTTCTCCGCCTTCATCTCCACCACGATGTTATCCTTGTTGGTCGTCTCTTTGCTGTTGTACACATTAACGCTGTACAGGTTAACATCCGATCGCAAGCACTAGACAGACTTTGATAAATGCAAAATCTGCAAATCAATTTAAAGTGAGTAAACAGGAACTTACATCACTTGTTTGCCAGAACGTCCACAGGGCAGCTTGCCCTTCTTATACAGGAAGTACACGACGCTGCCCAAGATGGCCAAGAGGAGAAGGCTGACGATTATGACTACGATTATCAAGCCGCTGTTATCGACTGGAGGAACAGAGAACAACAACGTCACAATGTCAACTGGTCACAATAACTTCAGTCCACTAATATTTTTTTAAGTATGAACAATTGACTTTTGTTGAAACAATGTATAATTGTTGTTAACAGATATACCGATCAGCCATAATATTAAACAACCACCTAGGTTTTGAGTTCCCCTTGCACCACCGTGGGGCGTGGCTCTGCAGGGCCTGTGGGTGTGTGTTGTAGTGTTTGGAACCTTTGAGTGCTGTGGTTTGCAGGGTCTGGCCTCAGTGAATCAAACATGTTTGTCCAACTTGCGTATCTCATGTATGTTTGATCAGATTGGGGTCTGAGGATTTTGGAGGCCAGGTTGGTGGCCTGCTTCTTTGCCTGCTGGGTGCTGTGATGCACTGTGTGTTCTCTTTGTGCTACTGGGGTGGCTCTGCCCCCTTGTGGTATGGCTCTGCAGGGTCTCTGGGGGTGTGATGTGGTCTCACACTGGAACGTTGGGGAGTGGAGACTGGCAAACATTGTTTGTCTGGCACATTCCATGGACGCTTGGTCAGATTGAGATCTGAGGAATTTGGAGACGGGTCGGTGCTTTGAACTCTGAGTGCCAAGCCCTGTGTGCGGCGGTCTGTTATGCGTTGGGTGTTCTGATACCTTTCTGTCGTGGCCATCATTGACTTTTTACAGCGGTCTGTACTACATTGCCTTTTCTGTAGGACCAGACCCAGTGGAGCTACCCTTTGGTCCCCAAGAGCATAGGTGAGCCTTGGGTGTCCATGATCCGGTTCCCAGTTTACAGGTATATAATTGATATAATAAACGTTATTCTGATCACCTGGTGCTTGTGTTAATGCCATGGCTGATCAATGTATCGTATTAATAATATAGCAGTTGTTCCTCACTACTATCTCTAGTTTCATTTTATGACAAGAACGCTAATACTGAAAGTTGCCGGTTTCAGCTCTACATTATTTGTCCCTAATCCACGCAGCTTAAAAAGTCAGCACAGAGCATTTTCCTCTCAGCCCACGATTCATCTCAGAGTGAGTAAACATATGCAAATTCTCCAACAACAACAAAAAAATCTGTCCTTCGGAAACGCTTCATATTCATTCCTCGAAAAAAATTAAATCTTGCGCAGGATAATTGACTTGCTAATTCACAACAGCACTAAAAGATGAACGCCTGTGCGTGCTCTTCCTCCGAGACTGAAACTTTTCCAAGGCTCTGGGAGCAAACTCTAAATATAAGCACGCTGTTAGACGACACACAATCGTCTGGGAATGAATTTATAAGCTAAAACCTCTCAACCAAATGGCGTGTCGCCGCCGCAACAGTTTACCACAATAATTAAATGCTTCGCTACCCTGGCGTGACGCTTCAAAACCTTTTTTTCTTTTATCATCGGAAAAAGCTAATTATACACTCATTTGGAGAACAACATATGCATGTGGGATGTCTCCTCCTAACCAACGGCTGCCTTGATTGGGGCTTTTTTTCTTCTTTTTTGCATTTTTTTACTTCACAGAGAATATTAAATACGCCCAGGGGCTGGTAAAGACAGTCAATCTAACTTTTACAGTGCTTCCTTTACCGTGAAAACAACCCCTCCATGTATTATTCATAATCATCAGCTGATATTTCAGATGGATTTGGAAAGCCAGAAATGAAAGTCCAGGGTGAGGAAGCTGTGAGACGTGATTACCTGCAGTGTTCCTCGCTGTCGGGGTTATGAGCGGAACTGCAGAGAGACACAGAGAGAACATAGTTAGGAAGCTGCAGAGTTCGCTGAGTGTCTCATATCTGTTGGTGTGACTTGTTTAATTATGTTTCACATTGAAGACCTAGAAGTTGAAGGACCAACTTTTCCTGCCTTGGCGTCCGTATAATTGTTTAAGTCGTGAGGCAAAGAACCACCTTAAATTAGCTTTTAGAGTAAAAAGATATAAACATCCAGCACATGCACTCACAAGAAAATGATAATGGTTTAAAAGATTACATGTACCACCCCAGTGACAATGAACACAAGTGTAAATGTGATGCTGTATTCATCAAAAGGTTTAAACTCGTACTGCTTGTGATGGTGAAGTTCTTGGTCTCCGAACCCATCATGTTTGTCGCGCTGCACGTAGCAACCGTATCCATAGTCACCTTCAGAGTCACGATGCTTTGAACGACATCATCAGTCTCTCTCCTTACAACCTCACGTGAATTCTGACAAACACACATACACACAGCAAATATCATCACATAGTACACAGTGATTTAAACGATGAATGCATGGCACAGAGTATTCGCGCGACTGTGTGTTTCTTACAGGGCTGCCGGTGACGTTCCAAGTAATAACGGGCCGAGGGAACCCTCGCGCTTCGCAGGTCAGGTTCAGCCACTTGCCCACCTTCTCAAACAAAGCCACCTCACTCTCGACATCCTTCAACTCAGGAACACCTGGAGAAGGAGATCACGTCCCAGTTCATCATCTGATTGTTTCACTTATCGTTAACCATATAAACGACATAAACTTTTCCATTAATGGTCCATTAGTGTGTGTGTGTGTGAAGGGTGTGTTAATAAGAGATGAATGGAACGTGACGTAGATCTCGACCATTTGTTTTACATATAACTCATACAATAATACAGTAGTAATATTAATAATTATAATATAAATCTGATTTTAAATGATTTAATAACTAAAAGACTAAAAGAAGAATTGTTCAAATGTAATGTTACAAATGTCCTATATGAAAAAAATGCATAATTTGCACACAAGCAAATGTTGAATCCAAAACTATTGGCACCCTTTTTGACGCAAACAAATGTTGAATCCAAAACTATTGGCACCCTTTTTGACGCAAACAAATGTTGAATCCAAAACTATTGGCGCCTTTTTTTTTTGACGCAAACATTGAATCCAAAACTATTGGCACCCTTTAAGAGAATGACTATAAAAGATCATTATTAAATAAACAAAACTATTAATATTTCCTGTTTGTATTCTTTAATACCTGTACTCTCTTTCTCATTGTGATTTTTTATTTTAACCCAGCCTTAATATTCTTTTACATCATGTTGCTGTATGTTGTTGTATATTCTGTAAAGTGGCTACTATAACATTACAATTTCTGTTTGGGATTAATAAAGTACTCTATCTATCTATCTATCTATCTATCTATCTATCTATCCATCCATTCATCCATCCATCTATCTATACAAAATGAAATAATTCTTTTGATTGTGTAAAGCTGCTTTACGACAATGTCAATTGCTAAATGCGCTATACAAATAAACTTGAATTGAAAATTTAATTAAATCTATTTATCCATCTATTCATCCATCCATCCAAGCAATAGCAGATTAAGTAAAAAAGGTACAAACAAGCTGGATTATTGTTTAAAAAAACTTAACTATTTGAAGAGAAGAACTGTGTTAGAATAAAACTATGGCTCATATAGTTATGCCCAAAGTTTACCTTGTAATGTAATTTATTCTATATAATAATTTCCATCCATCCAACCATCCAGCTAGGAACCTCTGTTATCCTACTATGAACAATAGAGGCCAATGGTGACTACTGTGACCATTATTTCCATTTTTGTAACCGTAGGACATATAATAATTCTACGGCAGATCCATGTTTAAACTAAACTTTTATTCAGCTTGGTTTGGTATTTAGATGTTGACTTGCACACTGAACACACTGGAGGGAAGACAACAGACGACTACTTACCTTGCACTATTATATGAACCGATCCACTGGTATGCATGCCTGGAATGGCGGGAACGGTCACCTCGCATTCGTAGTGTCCGGCAGTATTGAAAGTAGCGTCCTGCAGCAGCAGCACGTTTCCTCGTCTTATCTCGACCCCCTCCTGAATGATGCATTAACGATTTATGCATTCAAAGTAGGACTACTGCTAATGATCAGG
Source organism: Clarias laeviceps (assembly GCA_030014305.1). Lineage (NCBI taxonomy): Eukaryota > Metazoa > Chordata > Actinopteri > Siluriformes > Clariidae > Clarias > Clarias laeviceps. The sequence goes on along the minus strand of JAQMYJ010000017.1, from coordinate 15,641,036 downwards.
TTTTATTATGTGGCAGTATAAAATGGGATGATTAATATTAATGCATTAGAATTCCAAAACTTTATAGTAAAAAATTTATCTGACAGTCCTACGACAAAATATCAGACAAAAACTACAATGCATAAAACAAAGTGTATGAAGACTATAAGTTCTGAAGGAGCGATGCACAGCCTTAAGTACCTTAAGCCAGACAGTGGATGTCTTTTGAGAGGACAAAGCGTTGCATGTGGCTGTCAGACTTTCTCCTTTCAGCATGATCTCTGAGTCTTTGGGAACCACCACAGCTTGGTCAAGATCTACACACACACACATATCCTGTGCTTAGAACATCACCCGACATGAGTTATTAACGTCTGCCTTTCTGAGTGAATTTACCACGTGTGTGTGTGAAAACAAAACGTGTCCCATTGTCTGAGCAGCTGCATTTACTTACAGTTCACGGTAAGCTGCAGGCTCGCCCCTACATCAGGGTCAACCGAGTCCAGAGTTTGGCACTTGTAAAGGCCACTGTCTTTGCGTGTCACATCCTTCAGGACCAGCAGGTTGTCTTCGACTTCCAGACCCACATCACCATCCTGTAGAGGCACGAGGATGATTTACTGCTCTGTTATTCTCACAAGTAAAAATCCTTCACATGTTACGACAGTCATATTTACCTAATACTTAGAACGCTGATATATCATAGCTAGGTAATTAAGCAACAACAACAACAACCGTCTGTTATTTTAAGACACGAAGGTCAGCTGTTCTGGAACAATTTAAAACCCATTAAGCACCATGATGAAACTGGCTCTCATGCAGACCATTCCGGGAAAGCAAGAACAAAACTTACCTCTGCTGCAGAGGAGAAGTGCATTCAGAGTTGTATGCTTCCAACTTTGTGGCAACAGTTTGGGGAAGGCCCTTTTCCATTCCAACATGACTGTGCCCAGAGCACAAAGCAAGGACTATAAAGTGTAGACGTGGTTTAATGATTTCATTGTGGAAGAACGTGACCGGCCCTAACACAAAGCCCTGACCTCAACCACATCGAGCACCTTTGAGATGAACCAGAACGGAGATTGCGAGCCAGGCTTTCTCGTCCAACATCAGCGCTCGACCTCATAAATGCTCTACAGACTGAATGGGAACAAGAAACACTCCAAAACTTTGGGGAGAGCCTTGCATGGAGAGTGGAAGCTGTTGTAGCTGCAAAACGAGAACCAACTTCATATTGAAGTATTTAGTCAGCCACCAATTGTGCAAGTTCTTCCACTTAAAAAGACCTCCGTCATTGCCAACAAAGGGTATATAAAAAAGTATTGAGATGAAATTTTGTTATTGACCAAATACTTATTTTCCACCATAATTTGCAAATAAATTCTTTAAAAATCTGGATTTTCTGGATTTTTTTTTCTTATTTTGTCTCTCATAGTTGTTATACCTATGATGAAAGATATAGGCCCCTCTCATCTTTTTAAGTGGGAGAACTTGCACAATTGGTGGCTGACTAAATACTTTTTTGCCCCACTGTATTTGTATTCGGATACAATGTCATTGCAGGTTTCATCCATATCTCAACATCAACTGTTGAAAGGTGATTATTGCCTATTTTGGACGCAATTGTCTTGAAAGGAAAAAAAATCCGGACATACCAGTGAATTAGAAGGTGTGTCTAAACATTTGACTGGTAGTGTATTTTTCCCATATGTACAGTAAGTACAAGATGAAGAAAAATGTACAATAAGATCAGCAGAGATAACTGCAGAGATGAATGCAGACGTAGGAGTGACTGACTCTCCTCTGTAGTAATGACTAATGATCATGAGCCATGAATCAATTTAGAACTGGCATGACAAATTATCTGTCTAATTATGACTAATTTAGATTTTTTGAAAAAGTAGCATGGTAAAGATCTAACAAAACACCATGACATTATGAGTTAGCGCTGTTTAACAGTACATGCACAACAGCGTACACATCTATCAGTGTGTCTAAAATTCAGGCTTTTAAATGCAAAACTGCAAAGAGAGAGAAACATGTTGTCCTGTTTAGTCAATCCAGTGACAGACAAATAATTGATTGGCTCTATTTTAACTATATAATCTGACTAGGAAACATGATTATATAGTTAAAATAGAGCCAATCAATTATTTAAATGAAAGTTTTTTTCTTACATTTTAAGACAAATCCTATTACTATTAGTCTACTATTAAAGGTCCTGTATTTTGCTAATTCTTTAACAAGCTCCCTCAAAGTGTGTTACATGAAACCCTTCATTTATAATTAACTGTAATACCACAAAACTCCCTTATTCACTCCTTTTCCAGACGTACTGATTTAGTATCTATGTACATAAGCTACTACAGAGCAGAGCGACGAGATGTGGGGGGTTTCCCCTTATATGAGGTCACAAAAGGGGGAAATCTAACTGGCTTGTCCAATACAAAAAAATGGAAAAAAGATGGGAATAATTTTTTTAGTTTACAAAGTTTATGGTTTGTACACACCGGAGACACATCTTTAACAGCCCTAGAAAAAGAGCTGCCACTCTATACATTACTATTGAAGATAATATCAAGCTTGTTCCTTAAGCATGCTGAGTGAGTGATCTATATGTCCCCCATGTGCCCGGCTTTTTCTCATCTGATAGCTCGGCCCCCTCTCTGCTGAAGAATGTTGCAAGGAAAAAAAAAAGAATTGAGGAAAAAAAAAAAAAAAGGGGGTGTGGGGGGCATTATTACTCGACTGAAAGTGATGGTCGGCGGGGGATTGCCATCGCCCTGGCAACGGATCTCCACCGTGTCTCCCTCTTTGACCAGGCCTTCGGGCGATTCCCTCCACATCTCCATGTTGTATGTTGGGTCTAAGACACACACAGACACACACACACAAAACGAGACCATAAATGGAGGCCCATTCAGAAACAGCATTCAGTTACCAAGGCAGTGTGGCTTTGGCACTAATCATTCAGTCTAAAGCAACAAAGAAGTAACATTCTGAAGTCACGTCATCGGTCTGCAAGACATATTTGATAATAGAGGATAATTTGATATTTCAATCCTGCATGCTTCTTCATTTTTGTTTCAAATTATTTCAGTTTTTAACCATTGCATCCCCACTTGAAGAGTCCCAGAAAACTGTAAGCATTCGTGAATTTTCCAGCTCTTAGGCTCGTAGTGATGAATCCATGTCCCGTCACCAGTGATTAGGAAAATTTCGTCCAGACTTGGTTAGCAGATATCCAAACGCTTTTGTTTACGCTGTAGCACGTTCACACTTGGACAGCAGTGACCGGGGAGACAGTAGCCTTGAACGTAAAGCGCTAATAAGACAGTTTTAATATAACTGACTAATTTTTTCACTCACCCTCATGTATATACGTTTATATAAATAAAGAAGATGTAGGTGAGCTTACAGTGCACTGTGACGTTGACAGCTCTGGACTCAACAGTTCGGACAGCGCCGGGAACGTAATAGCTGACCTCGCACGAGAACACAGACTCGCTGTCTTCCTTGGCAACTTTATACTGGAGCTCGCTCTCGACAGTATACAGCCCGCTGGGGTTCTTGGTCACCAGGGTAACCACATTCACCTCTGTGCAGGTACAACACACACACACATACAGAGATTCATTTAAATTGACAAATGGAAAGAAAAGGATGAGCGCTCCTTGTGATGCCTCGTTTGTAATTAGATTTAAAGGGCTTTAAATAGTCTTATCATTGTAAACCAATTCATACCAATTTGCCAGATTAGTCCTGGATGGACGGAAGAACTAATATATGGTGAAGGCTTATTAAGTCTTGCATTAAGTAAGTAATGAGGGAAAGACGACTAGCCACAAGCTCAGTGTTTCCACCGCAAAGATGTTTTTCTTCCCTTTTAAACCCAGCAAAGTGATGACAATGAAGAATCCGTCCATAAATGTTGAACAAACATCATTTTCATTCTCTTTAATGTTAGCATTAGGTCATACTGTATAGCACATCCTTGATACAATTCCTAATGAAATCCTGTATCAGAACTACGTATATACTCATAAACACGTAGTGTGAGAGAAGAGGATGCAGAGGACAGGGTTAGATGGAGGCAGATGATTCGCTGTGGCGACCCCTGAAAGGGAACGGCCGAAAGACAAAGAAGAAGAAGTATATACTCATAAACAAACTGATTAACACCCTCTGAACCTGTCAGGAATGAGAGCACTACATAATAGTAGACACTTACGGCCATTTTCGGGGTGCAGAGGCTCGTGGTTGCGATACCAGGTGATGTTCGGCTTGGGGTAGCCTTTTCGGGTTTCACAAGTCGCAATCTAATATAAATGGGGAAACAAATTCAGAAACACGCGAATCAAACCACCCGGACTCGCATGAGTGGTTTAAACCCAAGAGAGTTACCAACCTTTGATGGTAATCCACTAGTCACTGAAACTCCAAAATCAACCGCTTCGATCACAGGAAGCTGCGGGGGGTCTAAATCAACAGGAAGTAAAACGATCACTCCAGATGGATTCACATATACGCAACCAGACGTGTCTCTCGGAAAAGAATTGGACTTACTGAAAACCTTTAGATGGGTCCTGCCCTCCGCGTTGCCCGCTGCGAGTCCGTTGACCTGGCAGAAAAACTCCCTCTCGTCCATGAGTTGGACATCCACGATGGTCAGGTTCTCATTATTGGCGACCCCCGCGACGCTGATCCGGTCCGTGTAGGGCGTATTCTCGTCCACCTTCTGCATGGTGAGGTCGCTGTAAGAGATCCTCCTTCGTCTTCCTGAAGAACTACGCTGAGATTTAGAATAAAGACATTTACGTTAGAAGCTACAGAAGTGTAGAAATTAGTGGTAGGAGTGGCGATTCGAATACGTGGTACAAGAGAGAGGGTACATACCAGAAACCATTGCACCGTGATCGTTTTGGGAACCTGCTCAAAACTGTATCGGCAGGGGATAACCACCGAATCGCCTTTATACACTTCAATGACGTCCTTCATAGTCAAAGACACCTGGGCGCCAACTGCAAACAAAGGAAAATACACATTTGTATTGTTTTGACAAAGAATATGTCAAATAATTAATAAAGGACTTGTGTTATAATCTCAAAATCCGCCTTGAATTAATTCTCAAGAATGCTCTCAGAGGCACAATGAATTCCAATGTTTCCCCAACAATTAATAAAATCCCTCAAACTGTAACAAGACTGAAATCCTTGATCTCGTTTGCCACTACATTCCCGACATATCTGAACCGAAGCACAATGTAATCATGAATGGCCATCTACTGTCCGAGGGTGAAACTTCCCCCTGCTCAACTGTTCCAGGGTCGGCCAGAGCCCATAACTGATGACCCACTTTAGCAAAAGGGCTAAGTGTACAGCGGTCGAATGTTAGAGGGCCATGGCATGGCATCACAGGGTCGAGGATATCATCCTAGGAATGTTCCTGCACCATAATCCCACGTTACGTGCTGACCAGGAGGTCCTAATCAAGCCCAAATTTGCGCAAATGCAGCTTTACAGAAAGCCATCCTTATATCATCTACACCTCTTCCTTATCCAGCTTACACTGCATGTTTTTGGACTGTGGGAGGAAACCAGAAGGAAACACACTAAGCACAGCACAGAGATAACATGCAATCCATGCACACACACAGGGAGCACAAGCGAGATTCGAACCCCAACCCTGCAGAGGCAGCGATGTAACATGGCTAATAAAGATGGAGGAAAAATATGATTGAGTGATGTATCGTGATTCCTTTGTGTATCACCACTCTGACTCTGAAATCTAATTTTTTTTACATTATTTAAAATTTTATAGGTTGCATTTGAGGTAGTAAAATGTTGCCGTTTCGTAAAATTGCGCCTCTGAGTAGTGCAGTGGTAAAGTGCTTGTCCTATCATCTGGAGATCGTAAGTTCGATTCCCAGGTGATGCTGTAACCTCTCGCAGCCGGAGGTCTAGAGAGAGCTGATTGGCTGAGCTCGCTCAGAGGGGAGGGATGAGAGGTACTTAGTGCTCCCACATTAATCGCGGCTCTACAGCCAATCAGGGGCGTCTGTGAGCTCACACAAGAGGAAGGAGTGGATAGTGCTGTCCTCCGAGTGTGTTACGCCGCCCTCAACGGTGCATTAGCGAGCAGTTTGAAAAGATGCGGTCGGCTGGCATCACATGGTCCGGAGGAAACATGTGATAGTCTTTGGCCCTCCTGACTGAGTGGTAGTAGTAGCCTTAATGTGGGAGCCACCTAGTGACGGGGAGGAACTGAACACGACTAAATTAGGGAGAAAAAAACAAAACAAAATAAAACAAAATCTAAAAAATAAAATAATATAGAGTTGAGATATTTATAAAATCGCAATACAGATGGAATCATCATATAGGTATCGTGATAATATCGTATCCCTGGTGATTCCCGTCCCTAATGGCTAACCACTAAGCCAACATCGTCGTCTACAGAAATCTGGATGTAGATTTATGTCTAGCCAGGGGCAACATCGACAAAGAAAAACTCCCTGAAGCAACATGGAAGAACTTCTCAGAGCGAACAGACTCCCTGTGAGATCGTCTACTGAAGCGAGCACGAAACTTCAAGTGAATCAAATGTTGTACGCCATCCAAATACCGCAAACAGTCCTTTTTTCATACTCTTGGAAGAAAAAAATAAATGAATAAAAAAATCTAAGGCAAATCAATTGTTAGTAAAACGAGTTAATTTTCAAATGTACAATCAATTCACAATCAAAACACAACTATGAATTTGAATCTGACTTCAAAAACAAGATCATGTCACTTTCTTTTTAAAACGTTTTTAAATCCCTACCAGTAAGTAGATGTAACACTATTCCAAGAAAAATAAAAAGTCTGTGGCGGTGCGGTGTTTTTTACAGCCGTTACAGAACGACTGATATTGATTACTTACAGTCGTTCTTCTCAGTCTCAACTCGACAGTTAATTTTTTTTTTCCTTTACTTTAAAGTTCGATGTTTAGCTTGGCTTTCTCTCTCTATTCTAGACGTTATGACATATTGAAATAAAACCAAACCGCTATGTTCCCATGTGCCGGCGATTACAGCGACTTTGTGTAAATTAGCACTACAGCCCATGTGCCATTAAACATTACGACATTTCAAAGTTTTTTTTTTTTTAATGAGAGTAGGGATCAATACCGTATGACAGTACACGGATTTGTACTGACAACCTTTCGGACAAGTCTCGCTTTTCACACCTACACATTGTTTAAAAACTGAACTGCAGTATTTTTCGCCGTGGCTTCAACCAGCTCGCGGCCCGCTAGCATGACCGCTGACATCTCAGAATATCTGCTTATCATCTTGGAAAACTGCTGTCAAACTGGTCAATAGCCATCCAGAGGCTGGAACCCAAGAGAGCACATAACTGGCACTTTAATACAAGCCTTTCTGAATGAGACGGAGGCCTGTTCTCTCTCTCCTGTCAATCACGACTCCATTAGATAATTATATGTGGAATGGAGCATTTGGCGCTTTTTCTTAAACACGCACTCAGCTGCACCGTGATGCTCCAACAACAGCAGTTAGAAAAATATGTGGTGGATCTAACAGGTCAGAGAGAACGCATATGTTAGCTGCCGCCTCGACTCTCAGGCCAGATGGTGATATTTCATCACTTAAAACTTAATGCCATTTTTACAAAACGAGTCCAGATTATGGAGATCACGTAAAACAAACAAAAAAAACAACGCTGCTTATTATATACCGCTAATGTAGATGGAATACATGTGAGCCTTTGCTAGTGCCATTGCAATGACTAGACCCATTACATTTTTTTTCAATTTTGATTTGATTTCATGATAATGAAAACTTTCTGATTTGTCCAAAGCAGTTATATAAGACCCCATATTTTTCCATTTCTTTAACAAGTGTGTGTGTTAATGCTGCAGAAATATCCCTCAGATAACGCATTCTATTTTATTTTACCTAAAATTTCCAGGTCTCTTTTCAATGTGTGTTTAATGAGCCCATGCTCCTGCAGAGAACTGCACAGCTGTGCACCAAGCCGGGGGAGGGGCTCTTCTTATATGAGGTCACACCAGGGGGAAAATCTAATCGTCCAATCACTTACTCCCTGGCCAAAACAAAACACTGACTGTTTGGGAAATGTTTTGCGAAAGATTTTGCTTGTATGCGAACACTGGAGGCCCATCACAAAGTTTTGAAAAATGGAAATGTCACGGTTGAAAAAATTTTGTTTCCACAATTGTTTTTTTTAAAAGACCAGAAAAAATACAAATCACACCATAATTTTCAGTAGTAATGTAATCTGCTAAAGCTTTGTTCTCCTTTCAAACCTGTTATCTGATGTACATAAGATATCAGACGCCCCTATGTGTCTGGGCAGATCATGGCAAAAAGGAGACAATATCTCAGTCCCTTAAAAAAAAACATTTTTGACGGAATGCCTCGCTATCAAATAAAAATAAAATCCTGTAATGATGTTTAAACTGAAATTTCAGGAAATGAAAGCTTGGCAAAGAAGAGATATACAACTCTTATCTCTCTCTTTGGGCATGAACATATTCCAAGTAATAAGTTTCTGAAAGATGGAGCGCAACCAGTCCATCTGATATAGCAGACGAAGCTGCATGCTTGCTGCTCTGATCTCCATCCGTGTCTCTGTGGCTGAGATTTGACTGATTACACTCCTAATCCCATTCATGACTAGCCTACAACCAAAACAACTCACAACTGCTGAACTGCAGCGACTTTTTAAAAGCCACCCACTTGTGTCTCGGTCGTCCTGTTTCTCTAAGCTTCTCTTTCAGTGCTGGGGGAAAAAAAAAACTCCCCCCCCCCTTTTTTTTTTTGCTTTTCGCCTACACCACCCCCTCATCGGTCAAATAACTTTGTCTCTCTCTCTCTCTCTCTGTCAGCCCTTGTCTCTCTTTCTCTCTCTCTCTCTCTCTTGGCATGGAGAGAACGGGCTCACGTTGAAAAGACCCTCTTTTTAATTGGAAACATCTGGGAAATGGGGGCGCCGCAGTAGCGGGGTGCCTGGGAGACGGGGGCATTAATGGATCTCCACATCCTTGCTGAGTGATGGGAGTAGAGAGAGAGACTGTAGGCCAAGGGTCAGGGGTGAGGATGCTACAAGACGACCTTGTCCTCTTGAGTGTGAAGGTCAGTTGCGACCTCCTGCTGTATGCGGGAAGGAATTCCAGCAGCTCTCTGTCTGCATAGTGTAACAAAGGGTTTGTCTTCACTGCTCGTCTCGTGTGTTTGGATTAGTGCTGACAGAAACTGTACAGAAATGTGGATTATTTAATAATACATGTCAGTAGCACTTTGAGCACGAGTAGGAACCATGCTGTTTTCAGTTTAACCGTAAAAAAAAAAAAAGTAAAGGCGTTATTGCAACAATATCTATAACAAAACGTTGGTATCTATGTTCCTAATTGTAACAGAACTCTCTCAGGCAGCTACCCACTAAACCACCATGCCACCCTGCGATGCCCATTCGTTGATTGGGCGGCATGATGGCTTAGTGGTTAGCACTGTCGCCGTGCAACTCCAGGGTCCGGGTTCGATTCCCGGCCAGGTTCGTTTTCCGCCTCTCTGTGCATGCAGTTTTCATGTTCTCCCCGTGCTTGGTGGGTTTCCTCCGGGTACTCCGGTTTCCTCCCACAGTCCTGCAGATTATGCTAACTGGCGTTTCCAAAATTGCGCCATGCATGTGTGTATATGGAATGGATTGGCACCCTATCCAGGGTGAACCCCGTCTCCTTGGGATAGGCTCCGGGCCTCCTGCGATCCTGGATACAGCAGTACAGTATAGACGATGACGTTTGTTGATCAGCTCATGACAATCAAAAATCCAGTATCCAGGAATATTAGAATAATTTATTTCAAGTTTGAGTAAATAAAAAAATTTAAAAAACTGCTCTAAACTGACAGTTGCCCATAAGATGATCATCGACCGTCCACAAGGAAGGGAAGTCATAAAAGGTGCTGTACTGAAGCATGTTTATGTAAAGTTGATTTACTGAAGAGAAAAGTATGATAGGAAAAGGTGCACAAGCAACAGTACTACTACTACTAACACAGGCTTAAAAAAACTGTCAATCAAATCTGATTCAAGAACTTGGAAGAGCTTTACTAGGAGTGGAGTGAGGCTGGAGTCGGTGTATCACCGTTGCTCAGTGGTCCAAAGTCCTCTTTTCAAATGAAAGTAAGCTTTGCGTTTTATTTGGAAATCAAGGTCCCAGAGTCTGGAAGCACAGAATCCACAGTCGTCATGTCAAAACACAGTGGATCAGCTGGTGTTGGTCCACTGTGTTTTATCAAGTCCAAAGTCAACACAGCTGCCAACCAGGAGTTTTTAAAGCACTTCATGTTTCCGTCTGTTGAAAGCTTTATGGAGATGGTGATTTCCTTCCCAGCAGGACTTGCAGCACCTGCCTACAGTGCCAAAACTAGCACTAACCGGTTTGCTGACTGTCACATTACTGTGCTTGACTGCCCAGCAAATTCTCCTGACCTGGAACCTTGTAGAGAATCTTATGAGGTTGTCAAGAGGAAGACGAGAAAAACTGACAGAACAATACAGACGAGCTGAAGGCCGATAGCAAAGCAACCTGGTCCTCAGTAATGCCTCAGCAACGTCACAGGCTGATCGCCTCCATGCCACGCCACACTGATGCAGTAATCCAAGTAAGTCTTGACCAAGTACCGAGCGCATGAGCAAACATAATTCTTCAGAATGTGCACATTGTAAATCCTTTTTTGATTGATTTTTGATTGACATGAGTTGTAAGCTATTCATCAAAATTAAAGCAAAATTGGCCTGAAATTTTTCAGTTTAGATGTAATGAATCTAGAAAATATGGTGGGTTTCTGTGCTGTCAAGACAATAACAGAATTAGCATAACTTTATTAATAAAACTACAAACATACGACATGGATAGTGATGTTCGGTGTTCCTCATTCATCATACTCTGATCATACTTTCTTCAGAACTTCTGATATACTTCAAAACACATCTAACTAACATCTATAGGATTTTCTCGGGATACCGGTAATGAAACAGGATTTAGAAGACCAAAAAAAAAGCGGCTCGTATTTCAAAACACTCGTAAACCAAATAGAATTTTCCCGTAAGAAATAATGGAAACCCAAATTATTCATTCCACAGCCCCCAAAAAAATAAATACATAAAAATAATTAACACAAAATATAAAGCAAAAATAAAACAAATTAACCTGCACTTTACCTTTAAAAACATTTTAAATAAATACCGACAGATAAATGTTTCTGTTTGTGCGCGCAGGCGCTGTGTATGTGTGTGTGTGTGTGAATCTAAAGTAAGCTCCCCTCTCCCCCTTCTCGTCTTACACAGTTACCCTTCCTCCACTCT